>JAQGAF010005542.1:0-11862 GCA_034687865.1 Kryphioiulus occultus | reverse complement strand
ACCTCTAGTTAACCAAAGCAAAGCATTGCACCACAGAAAGCTAGCAGAAAGGTAACCATGAGGAAATGTTAACCCAGCTAATCAGCAGGGTTATAACCTAACGTTAACCTTGATTTGCACCAAGGAAATGAAAAGGCCATGTAGCAGCCATTTTGATTTCAATGAAATGTTACCACAATTCGTAGCTGTAACAATTTATCTACAGGTTTACTAATCTTGTAAACTGATTCCCAAAAAAGCGTTATCGGTGATCCAGTTTTTAAAAAAAAAAATACAAATACACTCTTAAAGTTCATTTCATTATTATTTATGAAAAAAAAATATCTTAAGGAAAATCTATATATACATAAACTTCAATATTTTAGTAGTGTTAAAACATTTGTATTATTGTGAATGATCATAAATAGTTTCTTTTATAAACTGTGTCAAATCCATTTTGCGTGATCTTGTGTTTCTAACAATGTCGCCTACGGCAGTTCATACATTATTAATTTTGCTAAACAAATGTTTGTGAAACACGTGGCTGTGAAAACATTCACGAATACAGTTTTCGACTATGTAGTTACATTAAATAAAGAAAATCATTTAGTGTTAACAGTAATATCAGCTGAGAACTAAAATTAGTTTTGCGAAAAATTTCGCTTATCCAGTATTTGCGCATTAGGTGTTCTAAAATTTTAACCTCCATCCTGTATCCACATGTTTTTATATTTCTGTATTCATTGAATTTGAACAGGTGCAAATAGATTTTTTCGATTGGAGCAGAATGCCATTATATTTAATCCATATCATAAAGGTCAAGGTCCAAGCTTGAAGCTGCCATTACCGGTATCAAAATAGTACAATTCCCACAAGCATTAACGCGTGCTCAACTGCCGGAATGGACCGTGCTATTCAATTTGGTTAACTACAGGCATTGGACGTGGCCAATTTGGCGAACATGAATTTGAGACAGCCAATTTGGTGCACAGTTGATCGAAATGATTAAATGCACTTGCAATCAAGAGGGTTGCATGGAGTGAACACAGAGTAGCACGTGATAGACACGTGTTGACACGCAAAGATAAATAAGATAATTTACAGGTTTTCACATATTTGAAATCAACCTGACATGGAGTAAATAGCACGGTACATTGATATTGGAACATTGACATAGTATAGGTACTTTATGGAAAGAACGGTCCTAAACTAGTGTTGGCCATGTTATGACCATGGCTGCTGATTAGCAATTAAACTAATAGTAAATTGGTTTAAAAGTTGCTAATAGAGCAAACAACCTGCCAACAAGTTGAAAATGATTGTACATACAGTAGGTAAATGCCCTGCCCTAGCATGCCTAACATGGATAAAAAAAAACTAAGAAAACTCATAATACCCACAGCTGCATTAATTATCCCACATGGAAAGGAAATGCATTTGAAATGCACTGTGAAATGCAAAAATATATTGCAAATGCACTGGTCGTTGTTAACGCAACACGACATACATTTGGTAATGTAAAATAAAAAGCATTTCACTAAAGCATTTTACAATGCATTATAAAATATGCTGACTTGTGTATTTTACAATGTATTTGACACCGCATACATATGAAAGTTGTGTGTTCTGCTTTGAATTGATTGAAAATGGTGTATTTTTTGAATTTTAAACATTATTTCATTACCAATTATAATTTGATTATTGAATATTTTAGATGGTTTTTTTAAAAAAAAGTATTGCGATTTTTTAGACATTGAAATTATGAAATATATCGAGGCTTTTGACATTTTACAACGCTTAGAAAATAAACTGTAAAAAGCAGTCTTCAATGTAAACATTATACATTACACTATGCAGTTCACAACAAAGTCTTCATTGCACAGGAATTAAGCTTACATTACAGTGTGTATTACACAATATATTCTCCAACACACAATACATTGAAATAAGCATTCCATAAAGCACTACAAACTGCTTAAAACACATTTTAAAATGCATTCGTAAATGAATTTTCAAATATATTTGTTAATTCAGTTTGAAGCTAAATTTGTCTCAGTCTACAGACTTTTTAAAACGTATTTTCCAACGCATGTCTTAATATGCATTTCTAAAAACACATTTTTAACATGCATTCTGAAATGCATTTTAAAATATAATGTATTTGTCAATACAGTTTGAAACTAAATTTGTCTCAATCTGCAGACATTTTAAAATGTATTTTCCAATGCATGTCTTATAATGCATTTCTAAATGCATTACCATTACATGTGGGTACTGATGATGTGAGGAAATGAATTGAATATAACAGTCCAGGTTTCCTAAGCATCTGTGCAATAGGAGTTTGATTTTATGTAAGCATATTGAAGCCACATGTATTCAAGAAGAATATCGACAAATGTACTCATCAACATAAATACACAATAAAAACTTTGTTGGCTTTTGTGCTACAGGATGCTACATGTACATATAGACGAAAGCACATAGGCACTGTGCCTCCATCTGAAAGGTTATAGTTTCAGTCCATCAGTCACTAAGACATGCCCAAGCTTATTTTCTTACAGTATATAGGGAGGACACATCATTTTTTTCCACAAACACAAGTCCAGAAAGAAATGGCTTACCATGAGCCTCCTGTCGAAATGGCTGGTACAGAGTGTACCCAAAACCTTAATCGGCTTAATTCCCAAAAACGACAATAAGAACTGTATAAATTTGCGTTTTCCTAGAAGGATTGCAGTTGACTATTCTTCAGGACAGTAATGCCTTACAACATTGAAAGTGTACATACATGTACATTCGATTTGCTTTCAATAGATACATGAACCTAAATTCGAATAAGCCCTGGTTTTCTGCTCCCACTTCCGGGAAAGGTCGGCAAAGGGCCTACAACGCAGGGGAGCTGATTTGCGTAAAAGCTCAGAGTGAATTGCTTTTTCTGCAAAAATAAACATGCGTGCCTCCCTGGGGCACTTCTCGAATTGCATCAGCAACACAATGGCCTCAAGAAATTCGAATCCAGCTTTCTGAAATCTTGAACTTTTTATCCAGTACTGCATGCTTGTACCGTACTACAAGCTTAATAACTGGATTCAAATTGCGAGGAGCCCAGGCAGGGCGATTACCATAATGGTCTCTCCCTCTGTAATCGTGTTCGTTATTAGTAACTTCATTCTTTTTATGGAAAATTAGATTCCTGTTCAAGGGCTGGAATCCTCATTGTTTAGGTAAATGGACCCCCAAGCTTATAGCTATTTTGATAGTCTCCATAGCCTAGGCTCTGAAAATTGTCAAAATAGTTTCATGCATGCCTTATATCAAGAAATTTTTCCCGAAAAAATGCAATCACTTCCTACACTATTTCTAGTGTGCAAGTCTTGTCTAGTGTGCAAGGATGACACGTGCTGTTAGCTGTTGCAACTTATACTACGTTTTGGTCTTTTGTTGTTATGTGTTTTTTTCCTAGTGTCATTTTTGTGTGATTTCCAACTCTGTTTATGATATAATATTTTGGAAAAAGCCAAATGGAAACTGAACATTGGTGGTAATGTGGTAATAAACTGTAGATACTTGTAAAGTCATCCAGTTACTGATACAGCGGATCTTTAATTTGCAGTTTTACTGATTGCAAATTGATAAACTGTTCAAAATGTGACTAGATCTACTACAAATAAGATTTCGAATGTTTGCAATTAACGCAAATATAATTAACATCCATAAAACGTTATGATATTGTGCTTGCTTGTTGCACACGCGCTTGCAATGTACCAATAATATTGCAATCAATTATCATTTCAGTGCCCACAAAACAGCAACCAGTCTGGAACCAAACAACAACTTACAGGTATACACGTAGTAGCATACTGGTTATACTGGAAACAAATATCGTCAGTTTGCAATCAGGCATATAGCTGATCTTGGAGGTACTGCAGTTTCAAATACTTAAGTGAGACCATTGAGGCCCAAATTGGAGAAGGGTTCCAAGTGAACAGCAATTGAGCACGAGTCGGCAATTCCAGCATTGCAATAGAAATTAACAGAAATTTTTGCGTAATTTAAATTTCACTAGTTTTGAAAAACACCAGATTTCACACTATTGCCAAACAAACTGGATCATAAACGAGCGTTATTACTGTCAAGTTCAACAAATACTGATCATGTAATGGGTGCAGTACTGATGGATTGATGATTCATTCTTACTGACCATTGTCCGAATTTTAGAATAACTTACTGGCAGTAATGTAATAATGACTGTAACAGTGACGGTGTAGGGTTTGCATTAAGAACACCTGAACATGTTTCGGTACTTCTGATCCATTTCCTTCGTTAAAAATTCCGAACTGAGTTGTTTGAACAGAGCCTCATTTCACGTATAAAGTTTCTGATCCTCACAACTGAAAATTTCCCATTTTTCACCACCGATGGCAGCTTAAAAAATGGGCAAAAAATTCCAGCGCAAACAACGTTTACTTTGCTAGTACATCCTTCAAAAAAGGCGGCCTGCCAATCTGGCATCGAGAAATTCGAGCATGCTAACAGAGTTTGCTAATGGAGCGTACATCAACGTCAGTATTTCGCAAACTAAGCACCGTTGGTCAGAATCCGAATCGGGATTTCAGTGCGCAACGCTGGAGGATTTGGCGGCAAAGCCACGCATGCATTTCCCATCAAATATGCATGTGAGAGGCAATGTTGTCGGTTTACCATGATAGCAACAACGTACCACAACTGTCGAATGTAGATCACAAATGTGACACTCGCTATTGCTGCGGGCCACGAGGATGTTGTTAGCCGACAAGTAGAATATAATGCATTTCCCAATTTAACCTTGCTTCTAAAACCATCGCTGGGATCCTGTGATCAATTTGGAACAGTGTCGTGGAAGTGGAGGTGGTCGAAAGACTTTTCCAGTTTATTGGGTGTACAGGTCGAACATGCTGAGATACATGTACTGTATGGGGTTACACATGCCACACATACAGTATGACTATGCAAAAGACTGTAAAAGCCGTGTAAAAGAACAAATATGGCCTGAAGTATACTGTAATTGATTATATGACCATATATTGGATATGACAAATGTGTAAAATGACAAACTTGTGTTCCATTCTAAAAACTTGCAGGCATCTACAGAGTATGGGGCCAGTTGGCATATCATTTTTCACATCTAAGAATCTGATTTTTCACATGTTTCACCCAATATTTTTGAAAAACATAGTTATTTGAAGAGCTATAACATTGCATCACAACGCACAGGATGGCGAGCCACCTACAATATTGAGAATGCCATAGGTACATGTATTTTTTTTACAAAACTAGACCACAAGTAGTGGATTTCAGGCTTGCTATTCTCATTTTTTCACATTTTTTTTAATTTCCATGTTTAAGAGAAATCAAATTTTAGTACGGCGGTTATGAAATTAAGGACCTGAATGGAGGGGAATTCCTCAGCTAAATATTTAAGCTGGATTCATTTTGAAATCCATTTCTAATGAATTTTTCACATAAATTGTCATTTTTACCACAAGGGTATAATTTCACAATTTTCACTTTTTCACACTGGCCACATACCTGAACTAGTTATAATTCAATTGCCAAAATATTCACTAATCAATAACTAGCATTATTAATGATTCTAATAACATGTATTTTAGTTCAACAATAATTATGCTTTGAAGTCGATGAGTAGATTCCCTTCAGTCTTATAGACAAAAGATATGGCCTATTTTACATTTACATTTTGCACCAATATTCTTTTTAGAGCATGTACTGTATTTGTTTATACGTGCCAATATGTCATATACATGTATGACCTATTTTAAATATACTTTTTTCACCAATATTCTGTTTTTAGCATACACCTACTGTAAATTATACACAAAACATTTATACGTGTATTTCGATACCCGTACTTGTTTAGTATACTAGAATAACACCTGTCCTAGCTGTTACAATTTATCAGTTTTTGGTTTTACTTTCTAGTTCATTTTTCGATGTTTACCCTAAAACTAAACTAACCTAAACTACAATTGCTTTATAAGCAATAAGCTGTCCATCTGCCAGGCAATCACTGTAAGCCTACGAGCCGTAAGGTGAAGCCTTCATTCACATAGAGTCTACGGCAGTGATCGAGTCAACCTACACCTACATTTATTTCGAAACTACCATAAAGTTGTGTACAAATAAATTCCTTTTGAAAATATGTATTTCTTTTAATATTCGCATGCATGGTTTGATAATTAATGCACGCATGCCAACGTCTTAAATTGCGGGAGTAATAAATATTCGAATGTTCTGTAGAAGTTTTTCTTACAACAATACGCTTTTATAGATCAACAGTAATTAGTCACTGCATTAATAAATTAATTTTCCAGAATTAATGGAAGCAGGGTGGCGAAGTGTATTTAATATTCAGCACACATTTACAGAAACTTATCCTCAGAAATAGTTAATTAAATAGGCAATGATATCAATTCAATAGAGACATTCTTCTAGAAAACTAATTAAGTGCGCAAAGCTGAAATATAATTTAGCAAGAAAAGGTTCGAAATGTAAATTTCATTAACTCGTATGAATAATAATAGGGCTCAAATATTAAATCCTTTAAGGGAATAATAAAATAAGGCACCGAAAATGCCAAAACTAATAGTTTAAATGATTTAAATATATAATTTCCATGTGAAAATGACATGTAAATTGGTCATGCGGTCAGAGGAATATCCTCAAAATAAAATTTTCAAAATCCTCTCGAGGAACCATTAAAATGTCGAAGAGACAAACGAGTCTAATGGCCATATAAAATACACACCAAACACAATAGTTTACAAATGTTCTGGTAGAGGGCACCAGGGATACGGCAGATTGCAAAATTCACAACTTATTTCTGGTTTTGTTCTCTTACATAAACGACAGAATCTGGCCGAGTACCAAACCCCCACTACTCCAACAGTATTTTTGCAGTTAACCAATGTTAGGATTCCAACGCAATGCAGGGACATTAAATTCAACAATGGTCCTCAAATGCAATGAAACGTTTTAATGTGTTTCGAGTTAACAGCCTTAACTTTTATTTCATTGTCAGTCTTCCCTTGCAATATCTTGGCCAATTGCCATTTTGATTAGTCCTGTCTGAGACATTACCAAATCCATTACAGTGGCCATCATGACTTACCGACATTTCAAATACAGTATTGTGCAACACAGCTTTATCAAATGTGGAACACACAGATGGCATTAGCTTGTATGATAAATGTAGAAACAGTCACGTGGCAACAACTGCTATTATCAACCAGAACCTTCCAAGCCACGCCAAAAGACATTATGATGATTATAATCAACTAATTGACCATATACAAGTCATCCAGGTAATGCTAATTAGACCAAATGCGATTCCAATGACGTCAAGTAGTCAGAACAATTTACAATATGTTTAATGGATTATTTATTAAAACGTTTACATAAAAGGAAAACTGTCGTTAGGTCACAAGTGATGCTAACCTGCATTTCTAAAGCTTATTTGAAACATGAGATACATGTATTTGGCTCAAGTTTCAAATATTCCCAGTGCTGGGAGTGGGTCAAAAGACTGATTTGTATCCAAAAACGTATCCACTAACAGGTTGATTTGTATCCATAATGTATCCACCAAAGATTGATTTGTTTCCAAAATGTATCCACCAAAGACTGATTTGTAGCCAAAATGTATCAACCAAGATTGATTTGTATCCAAAATGTAGCCTGGATATTCACTTTGGTATCCGAATGTTTTCACTCTTCACGAAGCATCTCACTATGTAATGATAGAAAAAATCACGTTGCCTAACTGTTCAATCATTTTTTTTTCAATTGGCTCATTATATGTTTTGAACATCATCAATATCATGTGAGATTTGATTACTAACACCTGACACCGTGCAGTATGGCACATATGTATGCACCCAACTGCCAGAAAGATACCTTCCATAACCCACGAAATTTATTTGTATCCACTTTGCCCCAAAATAGTTTTGAATGCATTAGTATCCAACATACACTGTATGAAAATGTATCCAACATACTCTGTATGAAAATGTATCCAACATAATCTGTATGAAAATGTATCCAACATAGGCTTACACTGCATGAAAATGTCTCCAACATACACTGTATAAATATGTATCCAAATTCCCCTTTTGTATCCACTCTTCCAGCCACGTATTGCCTGACAAAACAGTTCAAATTCCCAACTTCAAGTTGTGTCCACAGCAATGAGTGCAAATACATGTACTTTAACTCGATGAGCAATACAGTTAAAATTTCGTACCAAAACTGCATATTAGGTTACTCCTCACACTGAATTTGTGTTATTCTCCCAATGTTATTTCAATGGTAACTTGACTGTATAATCAAGGAAAAAAATCTAATGGTTCACTCTAGTTATATTAGAATATAATGTATAGGATATTGCATCATATGCATTCTAGGTTATGTTTATGCAGCATAATTATTCAGCTCCCAACACATTTCTTACAAGTCTCTTCGCCTACATACAGTAAATTCTAAGAATTTATCATTAGTTAAGCAGAGCAAATCTAAAGTACCGGTAGTTTTAAGTCCTTAACCAGCATCTTGAATTAGAAACATTGTAAACGCTAACACAACTTACCGCACACACCTTCTTGTCACGTTCTAGTACATTCTACATACGTGCACATGGTAACAATTATTTATCCAATATTTTTACAAACCATTTGTGCTAACAACACTAAAGGAGGACTGTGTGGCTTGCATGATTTCATCAAGATTGCTTCATGGTTTTGGATATAGGCCTACCTACATGTATTTGCACGTGTGGAAGCACTTAACAGGTCTGATCTGCATTCAAAGGTACTCGGGCAAAAGCACTATTAGTGCATGACTGCATGATAAATTTACTGGGTTTTGAGATGTCAAGTTTACTTACATTGAACTACAATCAGTTCAAGCAGCAGAAGAATAGATGAAGATCGACAAGCTTACCTGTAAAGAATAAAATATGCATTAAAATGTTGTCTTCAATAATGTCAATAGTAATGATACTGAAGGGGAATGAATACTTTCATCATGATACACCATGCGTATTTTCACTTGAGTTTATCCTACATTGAATCATTCATTTTAGGACATAATCAAAACCTCCTGCACCAACAAATGCCCTTTAGTAACACAAAATCCTCTGACTTTCCATGGTTTTCCAGGTTATTTTTTGTTTTCCCCGACCTTCAGTGTTTTCCCATCGACCAGTATAAAGTAAAAGGTGCCTGCAATGAGGCCACTGATGCTAATTACTGAGTTTAGATCTTAAAGGATTTTATACAACATCAAAGTATCAATCGACCTTTTAATTTCAATGTTTAATTAGGAGTACTCAGATGCTTAGAACTTATTTTATTTTGGCAAATTTCGATATTGTCATAATGAAGCCAAGTTTAATAGATTTCTTTCATTATGCAAAGGGCAACTTAACCTAAAATCCACCGTACATCACACACGATAATCGATATACGAAACAACTTCGGCATTGACGTTACAATTCAAGGTTTATCAAGACATCAAAGTATCACTGCACTTTTTAATTTCAATGTTTAATTAGGAGTACTAAGATGCTTAGAACTTATTTTACTTTGGCAAATTTCGATATTGTCATAATGAAGCCAAATTTAGAAGTTTTCTTTCATTATGCAAAGGGTAACTTTAGATAAAAACCATAATCCCCTGACTTTATGAAAAATGTTCAAAATTCCTTTAACTTTCCCAGGTTTCCCAGGATCCCCAGGTTCTGTGAGAGCCTGAAAAAAGTTGCATCCACCATAATTAGCTTTATTCATCCAATCTCAAATACAGATCACGCGAAGTTATTATTACCAATTCTCTCATTTGAATACGGATGAATGAAACTGCATATTCAATTAAACTCCAAATATAGCCTGTTAACAATCCAGTATTGAATTCACTTCAACAGAGGCTTGATTAACCGTGTATTGCAACCAGATCCCAATTACGTTCTTGTTTGAATCCATGTTTTCCCAACTCGATTGTAAAACATTGCTGATGTATTCGTGACATCCTTTCAGCATTCCACGCCCAGCACCAAATGCCAGCAAACAAACAAAAAATGGAAACCCAAAAATGCTGAAAGAAATTTCCACGCAACTCACGTTTGATGCCCCAGTTTTCTTTATCTGTTCATGCTCTATGCTTCTTTATGTTCTCCTTTCAAATGTCACCACCTGCCGTTCACTTTAAAAATATGGAAAAGACGTCGTGATTTTTCCGTTTTCCTAGATAACTTTATCCGCCAGCGTATCTCGGAAATTTCATTACGGAGGAAGCAGCCATGGGAATTCCCTCAGCCTGCCTGTCATTTCAATGGCCAATGGATCATAGCCGAGTTCGATTTTTCAGAAGTCACTTTCGAATTGTGTGTTTGGTCACAACCAGATAAGTGGAACTTATTTTTATGTGCAATTTCGCTCATTCGGTTGTGAAACGAGGATTTAGCAGTTCATGAGTTGCAGAGAAACCTTACTACAACTATCACTCACGGGGCTGTCTTTTACTGAGTAACTAAGCCTGTAATCCTATGTCAAAATTCCTGCAACACACAAAGCTTACTAGTGCCAATCGAATTGGGTGTCAATCTGTTGGAAACTGCCATGTTAAAAAAGATCATTTTTAGAGCAGTTTATTAGGTCCCAAAATTACCCATGGGCTGAATTAAAACACATTTACGAAATGTCATCAAATAAAAAACAATCTTGGGAAAAAAGTCTCAATGGCCAATGGATCGTAGCCCTGTTCGAGAAGTCACATTCGAATTGTGTTTTGTCGAAACTAGATAAGTGGAATTTCGCTCATTCAGTTGTGAAATGAGGATTTAGTAGTTAGTGATTTCAGATAAACCTTTCTATTACGATTACTCACGAGGGAGTTTTTTTCACTGAGTAACTATAACCCCATGTTAACATTTCAAACATGCAAATATGAAAGAGAAGTTTATTAGGTCCCAAAATTAATCACGGATTGAAGGAAAATAAATTTACAAAGAAATGTCATTAAATCAAAAAGGACTTGTGTAAAAAGTCTCTATAGTCAATACGATTTTTCAGGAGTCTCTTTCGAATTGTGTTTAGTCCTTACCAGATAAGTCGAACTTATTTTACGTGGTGGCTTGAAGATTTAGCAGTTCATAAGTTAAGAGAAACATTTCGATACCGACCACTCACGAGGGTGTTTTTTACTGACCCCATGTACAAATTCCTGCAGCACAACAAGTTTACCAGTGCCCTACAAATTTGGATAAAGCTAAATGTAAGGAACCAATCTGCCATATTTAGTTTTTTCTTTCACAGGGCAAAGAGCAATTGCACACCATAATGGACATATGAATAACTTCGGGAATGAAATTATGATTCAAACTTAGGATGTCCCCTGCAGATACGATGAACATTTTCTTCCAAATCAGACACTTTGAATGTCAACTTTGTGCACCCGGAATATGCCCTGCCTCCAAACATACACAGACAATGTACATGTACATGTATATTTCAATCCTTCTTGTCTAACAGACGAGAATAGCTCCTGTACTAGCTGTTGTTATAAGCTTCCATGTGCAGTATACCGTATACTTTTATGTACTTGAAGGTTTTTCATTTTTTGAGTTTTTCATTTTGTTTTGCTTTTAGTGTTTACACCTAAACCTAACCTCAAAATGTATTTTGTTATTCCGTCAGGCATAGCATATACGAGCCGTTAGGAGTGAAGACAACAACAAATTAGAATATTTTCGAACTATAGAGAGTTTCAGCTCCACGTTAAACGTGAACGTGACGCCAATCTATTTTAGCATTGCTGATGAATGGGAGCAAA
>JAQGAF010005541.1:0-11862 GCA_034687865.1 Kryphioiulus occultus | reverse complement strand
TTTGGGTCCGGATCCTTGCGATCGAGCTGGACATAGCTCCGAAGGGACTGGTGCATAAGAGCCATGTCCAGATCCCTACGCCAAGTCGCGTAGTGCGTCTCGTCAAGGAGAGTGATCGCGACTTTCTCTCCTGAGGAGGACGACAGTTGAAAGCGGTCCGATTCCATACCTGAAAATGCGCTTCGCGTTACCGAAAAGGGACCGAAAATTCAAACAAAAATTACACGTGTGCACTTACTGAGCACCCTGTAAACCCGAAAATGCAAGGTGTTAAGCACTTGTGAGCACCCTGTAAAGCAAAAACAAAAATTATGCACTTTGAGGGGGCACACAACTTTCGTGCTGGTTCGGCGGCTGGCGGCTGCTGCGTCACTGTCCGCTGGTTCGGCGGCTGGCAGCTGGCGACTGGCGACTGGCGACTGTCCGCTGATTCTCGTGGCTGCCTGGTGATAGTTCGGGCAGTTGCCTAAGCTGGGTCGGGCGGCTGCCCGGCGATAATTCGGGCGGCTGCCCCGGTGATAAATCGGGCGGCTGCCCCAGCTGTTTCGGGCGGCTGCGGCTGCTATCACGGGCGGCGGCGGCTGGGCGGCTGCCCGTCGCTTGTGATCGGGGCACTGGTGCACTCCGGGCGGCTTCGGCACTGTTTCGCCGCACACTGTGCGGTGGGGTGTGGCCGGAACGCTTGCCAAGTCTGGCCGGTCCCTGGGCAGCCGGGCACTAAAGGCCGCGCGTACTTGGGCCGGCTGTAAACGGCCTTATATGCCCGAAATACAAACGTTCGGGCAAAGCCCAGAACTCACAGTTTGTGGCCGTGTGCGGCTGGCCGCGAGGGTTTCGGCGGTGGCTGGCTGTCCCGCACTGGTCGGGCGGCTACCCTTCGATGGTTCGGGCGGCTGCCCGTCGATTGTTCGGGTTCGGCCGGCAGGTGGGCCGCGTTTACAGCGGCCGGGTTCGGCCGGCTTGTGGAGCGGGTTCCAGGTCCTATAATAATCCGGAACCAAGCTCTGCTACCATGTGTTGAATATTACTGAAGAAATTTGTGGATGCATAAATGCTCACCATGTTGTTGGATCAATGAAACTTGGAGGTTCAAATTTATGGCCGACCTCATCATTTATTTATGCTTGGTTTCAATACTTGACCAGCATGGTCAATGTGTACAGCCAGACTAAAACAAAACAAGATGGCGCCCAGGCCGAAAATTTTCGGCCCGGGTCAGCTGACCCCTGGGCAGCTCCTATTCTCATCACAGGGTGCTCCCAGGTTACAGGGCGCGGGGGATTCGAAAAGATGGTGGGAAAAACCTTGGGAGACAGTAACTTACTGTCTCCTCTGCCATCCTGACCGCAAATTTAGAGGGGGACACGAAATATGAATTTCCACAATTATGTACAGGTTTCGTCCTCCCCACAAGAGGTCACAGATGAGGACATCGTTCCTCATCACCCTTGCCCAATTTAGGATTTCGATTCTAGCCAGCCACTTTAAAAACCCTAAATCCCATTCGCAAATTTAACAGTATTTACATGTATAGCATAGTAGTATGTGATAAAAACATTAATAAGGTGACAAGTCAGTGACTAAATTGTCTTTTAATAGTCGATATGGTTATCCCACCCCCTTCCAACCCAACATTTAAAACTTGAGGGTTCTAGCGTAGGATAAAGATCAACATTTGAAGATATGCGCAGGGGGCGCACATGGACCCTGTGTTCTCTACTGGGTCTCCCTGTAATCAGTTACCGTTGTTAGGAAATTTCCTATCACCACAACTGTGATGACTTTGGCAGAAATTCCAGAAATAGTTGAACCATAAATGAATCTTTGACGAATCCCATATTGTGATGCTGAACGATTTCCCGTTTGAAGTTGTTTGGACTCTCGATAAAAGTCGAGCAAGTTTCCCATGCGCATATTTAGAGTTTTTCTCATGCTTACCAAATTGTTCGAAAAAAGGTGGATAAAGAATTACATAGGCAAATGTGTGGCCGACATAATTTATTCCACCTTGGTTTCTGTGACCATCTCGGTCAGTAGGCCCGGGTCAGCTGACCCTTGGGTAGCACCCAAAACCATTACAGGGGGGTCCCAGCTCACAGGGCGCGGGGGATTCGAAATGGATATCGGGAAAACCTTGGGAGACAGTGACTTACTGTCTCCACTGCTATCCTGGACCGCAATTTTGCAGGGGGACACAAAAATTATGAAATTTACATAATTTTGATCAGGTTTCGTCCTCCTCACAAAAAGGTCACAGATAAGGACATCGTTCCTCATCACCCTTGCCCAAAATTTAGGATTTCAGTTTGTTCAGCCACATAATTAAAACCCCTAAAACCCCTCCGAAAATTAACAAAAATTTGATCACTTGTCCCTCTATTTTTCTGAAAAGCGGCTTGTTCAAATGGTATGATGTTATTGAGAGTAGCCCAACTTTTTCTACAGGTCTACCGATTTTAATTTTGTTCCCTACAAATTATTTGGCTGTGTACATTACTGATTGAATTACAAGCCAATCCGTTCCATTACGAAAAAATTTAGTTTTCACTTTTTTAAATTTCGAAAACTTGGCAAGTGCATATTTCTGACATAAAATATTCATGCACAATAGTAATGTTGTGAATGGTTAAAAGAGGCTCCATCGTGTAATTCCATTATTTTGATAATAATTGTAAATTTTGAAAAAAAGACTGAAATTCCAGATTTTTAGACATAGCGACTGATTGGGTGGAGACGATTTCAATTTCATTTGCGCCAAAATTCATCATGTTTAATGGGTTTTCATTTAAGATACCACAAGGTATGGTTGCCATTTACAATGTTTTAGTTGGGGTCAATTGGGGTCAAGGGGTGGGTCACTGCCATTTGCGAATGTTTTACAAATGTTTCCCCCAATGGTTGATAAACATTCCCTCAAGCACGATTTCTCTATCTCATGCCGTTTTTTAATAATCAAGGTAGAAAGTTTTTTAAAAACACTCTGAATATCTATGTATGAAAAGCTAATATGCAAGTGTGTACCAGAAAACAGCTCACAGTTATGACATGCGCTCTGGCGCAAATCTACTGTCAAACAATAATACTATCCTACCCCTCCGAAAACAATCGCAAATTTTGTTGTGGTGTCTATAGCTCAGATGGTAGCGTGCTTGGTTAGCATGTGGAAGGATTGCCTGGGGATCGATCCTTGCTCCTTTACATGTTTTCTTTTAATTTTTGAAAATTAAAAAAATTATTTTCGAATTTTTGTCTCACTCTGTTTTCTTTGCTTACTGGCTATAAAAGTCAAGATCGGAAGGTTTTTAATATGTTGTTATTTTATTTATAATACTGAAATACCCTGCTTAAAAGTTAGTGCAACTTGAATTAGTGGTGAGGTGTGGTTGGAGTTATTTTATATTTTCGCACCACCCAGCATTTGGGAACTTTTATGAATCACAATGATTTTATTGAGAAAACCAGTAATTTCCCAATACTTTCCCATCGTATAATTGAAAGAGTTGAATGTATGTATATGATTGTGAAGCTTTAAAACAATAAACTGAATACAGTTTGCAGATTGTATAGTGTTATAAGTGCATACAAAGGGGGCAAAGAAATAGAAAATTCGGTTCTTGGTTATATCGAGGGATGTATGGAGAGAAAATGGAGAAAACGTTAAACATATTTTGTGAAAAACGAATATGCACACTTTGCAGCACCTTTAAGGGTTAAACGGACAGGTGAAGAGTTAGATTCTTCAGTGTTCTATTTCGCTTTATATTATATTAAAAAATGAGAATTAACAAAAAAAAAATGTAACTTAAAATTATTCAGCAGTTCGTACTTCAGTGCACCATTGATTGAAATATTGTTTATATTTGGTGGTAATGTTTTTATACGCGATTTGTTTCGTTCCGATTTGAATTACAATTTCCATAAAATCATTAAATCGAACGCGCCATAACAAATTGAGATTATGAGCAAATACAGACAATATTTCTAACAATCGTGTAACTACTGATTAACTAGTAAGTTACATTTTTTATTGATTTTCACTTCTTTTTTTAAAAAAAAGTAGTATAAAAGAAAATTTAACACGAAGATTTTTAAATAATCAGTTTATATGCAAAGAATAGTGTGGTTTTAAACCAATTGACCACACTAACCGGTGTAATCATATCTGGGACTGGTTTTATAAAAGGGGAGTTCAAGCTTTATGTAATCATAAAATCCAATTTTCAGACTCCACCCCAAAACCTAGGCTGAAAAAAACGTAGAATTTAGAGTATGTTCTATTCTATTTTTTAAGTGACATTTTACATTTCGGTAATAAGGGAGAAAACGTCCTCCACAGTTATTCCGCCTCACCCTGAATATCGATTGATATGGGAAGCCTAATAGGTCAGGGGAACATAAACAGTGTAACCTGGGAAACCTGGAGAGGTCAGGGAATTTTACTTTTCGAAAGCAGCAATTTGTTTTGCAATTGGTAACCAGTAGTATGAACAGGTGTGGCCCAAGTGTTGGGCTTTAACAAAAAAATTGACACATTATCCACAGTCACATTACAAATAAATATTGTAATATTGTGTTCGGTTCTGGCATCAAATTTACACGATAAAGGGCAAATAACAGAAACAGATAGTCAATGAAACTAATTCATGTTACAGAAAGAAGCATATTTTTATTTTTAAATTCTATTATGAATTGATCTCACCCTAGCATGCCAAGAAATAGAATCAATAAATTAGCGCTTGCGATTTATGAGCTTGGATAAAAAAGGGGGAAAATTCTACCTGAAGACAAAATTTATGTTGCAGGAAATGCCGCATTTTGTGTTTCCTGAATGTAATTTATTTTATTTAATGCGTTTATTCAACACATTTTTAGACACTCACTATCTCTAACCTGATTGGCGGCGTCAGGCTACATAATTGCTGTCTGTTGAGCATCGTTTCCGTTTCATTAAAATCCAACACGAACAAGTGTCCAAAATGTCAGCTACTGGAACAGACGATGTAAAAGCGTTATATGAAAGTGGAAAATTCGATCCCAAAATTTACCTGCAAACATTTTATTCTCATCTGGAAGTTGAAGAACGATTCTTCCTAGATTGTTTTCACTACATTTTCACCAAAAGTAAGCCATGTGTTTTGATTATTTCCAACCTTGACGTATCCTAAAGCCTTGTCCACACCTGACAAACCTTTTCTTGAAACATGGTTTGTGGAAACATGTTTCCTCAAAATGTTTTCACATTTCAAGCACGAGAAAGATGTTTGCGAAAAAGGCTGTTTCTGCAAAGATTTCCTTGTTTGTTCAGGAGGCGGTAAACATCAAAGGAAAAAAAAGTGTTTCCACTCAATTTACAGGGGACTGGCCGTCTGGAAAACCTGGAAAATTTGTTGTGGCACAACGTTTTTAATTGGTATAAGTGTCTCAGAAAAGCGTTCGAAAGGCTGTATTTGTAATCAGCTTTTTATAAAAATTTCGCCTATTGCGTTTTTATTCTCGTTATCATTTTTTAATATAGGCGACATTTTTGTTAGCCAGAAATATGGATAAAATTTTCAACAACAAAATTCCCCAGTTTTTCCTTCATTATAATTTTAAAATTTAGAGTACTCTACAAAAATGCTGTGTTTCTACCACTAGTTTTCAATTGCCACAATATGTCACATCCATAAAAATTGTATTAAATTGTCTGGAAAATTTTGATGAAATTTTGATGCAAATGAAATTGAAATCGGCCCACGCAATAAGTCGCTATACACGCTCAACTCTTTTTAAAGTTTTTTTTTTAATTCTCGATTAATATACAAAAAGATGAAATTACATGATGTAACATCGTGGAACCATTCACAACATTATTATTTCGTATAAATTTTTAATCTCCGAAATTTCCACTTACCAAGTTTTTGAAATTTGTAAAAGTGAAAACCAAATTTTTATTAATGCGACGATATGCGCATTACGAAAATTAATGAGTAACCTATTGTTGCATAAAATGGATTCAAAGTACTTGTTCAAACCGTAGGCTATTATTAGTGAGGCAACAATATTAAGTAAATGCTAACTTAAGGCAGTTTCAAAACAGGTTGATTTCATGTTACCTTTGCGCTCGTGTAAAACGTTTAGATTAGGTCCTGATTCAATTTAATTCCGCGCATAATCCAATATGATATAATTTTCGATTATATCTTCGATATCTGTCAACCGATTTTACTTTTGTTTCTACCAAGTTATTTGACCCTGATTCTGAAGACTTTCAAAGAAGCCATGACGTCCCATTACATAAATTTATTTTGCACTTTTACCAATTTCGAAAACTTGGCAATTGCAAAATTCTGACATCAAACAATCATATACAATTGTAATGTTGTGAATGGCCGCTTAAGATTTCATCATGCAATTCCATTTTGTTGGATGATAATAATAGTAAATTATGCATAAAAAAAGCTGAATAAACATTTTTGATAGTAGCGACTGATTGAGTTGGCATATTTCGATTTCGTTTGCGCCAAAATCAAACATTTTTAATGTGCTTACATTTACGATCTCACAAGGTATGGGTTTGCCAGTTGCAAATTTTAAGTTGGGGTAAATTGGCGTTTCTCTATCTACACGAGTTCTCTGTCTAAATCGTTTTTAAATAATCAAGGTGGAAAGTATTTAAATAAACGCCCAGTATACTCCACTGTGTATACACTGTATATACCGGTATGTTAAAAATACATGTATGTAAGCATTTGAGGAAATATAACAAGTTGGCAATTCTTTCCAATTTCAAAGAGATGGTCAAGGGAGACGAGATGTTGGACTTGGGCACTGGACCTACGATGCAGTCCATGATTTCGGCCAGCGCTCACGTCCAGAAAATTACCCTCAGTGATTACTTGGAGGCGTCGTGTGAAGAACTGCGAAAGTGGCTACGAAAGGACGAGAAGGCCTTCGATTTTAAATTCCTTTACAAGTACGTGGGTCAGTTGGAAAACAGGTGCGTTGATAATGTGTTATAATTCGTATTCGATAAAATCCAACATTGACATTATCATACCAAGTCAAAAGAAATGTTGTATCATATGTATGAAAGTTTCGAATATGTGGCAAATCATATGACATTACCAAACGCACGCAAATTTCGAGTATACTTTTCCTGGGCTCTTTCAAACTTTCAAACCACGTGCTCTCGAATGTACGAGTGTTGATCTTTATTTATAATTAATTATTGGAGCGTCATATCCCAGGTGGATAAAGTATATCTGGCCAGGTAAGGCCATGTATGGCTTATGCCATACATGCTAAAAAGCCTATATTACCCACACCTGAACATAAATGTGACACACTTATAGAAGTGTCCGATAAGAGGAGTTTCACTTTACTATCCATATGTAACCACCTCACCAATATATGACACTACTTCCATATATGGTCACATACCTGCATCCCTATATGTATATGTCAGTATTGTCCTATTGTTGGTTTCTTTTGTTCATGCTGCTAAGCAGTTTGGATGGGCCAAGTGACCCCTTTCTTTTGAGTTGTAACCTGGCTGCCGTGAGTTAGTGTTAAGTTCTTTGTTTTGATGCAGGTTGGAATAAATCCTGAGTTTTCTTGGAAACATGGTTGGTCTGGTAGTCTTAGCCAGGGTTCTGGCGCATTACATGATGGAGGTGCAGGGTAGCATGCCAATGGTTAATCCTTCAAATGAATATGCATTCCTTATCGCGGTGGTTGTAACCTTATTAGCAGGTTCCTATTGAAGCTAACGTTCCCCCTTGTTGCAGACAAGGTGGTGTTAGTTAATTAATTTGGAGGCTGGTTAATTAAAGATGGGCATACGATGAAAAAATGGGAAGTGCGGTGGAGATGAGTGGAGGGTATCTGACTGGTGTCTAGGGCTGTGTGGTGGATGGGGCCACTGACCTACCCTTGGTTGATGTTTCCTTGAGGGAAGTGCCCTGTGCGGGGGTGGCAGAGGTCACTTTTTCCTTATTGGGACATACTGTACATTGACTTACCCCTTTCAGATTTTGAAACTTGCTGCTCCGTTGGTGTTATTGGGGTTAGACTTTCTGGTGCCTAGTCATAGTCCCTATGCTAGTCCGGTGGTGATAGTTCGTAAGGATGAATCGTACAGGTTCTGTGTGGACTGCCGGAAGTTAAACGAACAGAGCAGGGTTAACAGCTATCCATGTCTTGCATAGATGATACTCTGGAATCGTTTCAGGGGTCTGCTTGGTTAGCAACGTTGGATATGCGGTCTGGGTACTGGCAGTCCCAATGTCACCTTGGGATAGGGAGAAGATGGCTTTCTCATATTCCGAGCGACATTTTGAGTTTTGGAGGATGCGATTTGGACGGTGCAATGTCCCTGCAAATATGCAGTGGGGTTTGGACCAAAATTTGATTGGCCGACATTATAGCTTTTGAACCAGCATATGAGTCGTTTGGCAACAATTAAAGGCAATCTTGTAGGTGCTGAATCAGCACGATTTGCTGTTGAAGTTGCCTAAATGTTTTTTTGCTTTCAAGAAGTGAGATACCTGGGGCACCTGGTGTGTGCGAAGGGGGTGGATGTCAACATGATAAAATACGTGCTGTACGGGATTTTCGTCACCCTCTGGACCGCACTGCCATGCAGTTTTTTTGGATTGTCCGCATATTACCATCAGTTTTTTAAGGGGTTTGTGGGGATCGCTCGCCCATTAATCCAGCTCACTAAGGAGAAGGTTAAGATTAAATGGGCAGGGGAATGTGAGGTGGTTTTCCAGGCTTTGAACGACACTTTGTTCTGCTACTGACTTAATGTTTGACCTAAAGGCACCGTTAACCTTGCCTACTGATGTATCTTGTGTGGGCCTCGAAGCAATACTGTATCAAGTTGAGGGAAAGGATAGGCGGGTATTGGCATATGCAAGCCGGACTCCATTGGCTGGTCATTTTGGCATCACAAAGTCATTGTAATTGATCAATCTGTCATATTATTGGCTGCAGATCAAGGAGGTGGTAAAGGGCCTCTTGAAACCCATTGAGGTGTCAGGTCTGGCAGAAAAATGGGGGTCTGACTTTGTTGCACCATTGGTGGCTATCATTCTGTTTTGTGAAAAATTGTTTATACCGATAGTGGGACCCCCCAGGTAAGTGGCCATGTGCAGTCCTTTGTTCAGGAGAACTGTATCCACCACCGGTGTTCAACACCATACCACCTGCAGGCAGATGGGCTGGCAGAGTGCACGTTTCAAACCTTGATGGTTTCGGTTCGGACGTTATTGAAGTTAGGGAGCCAGGGGACTGACTGGGTGAAGCAATTGGCTTCAGTGATGGCAGCTTATAATTTTGCTGTGCAATCGTGGGGGGTTGGGTACTTGTGAGAGATTTTGCCTCCCGCTAAGGGGGGTATTGGGAAGCTGAAGTCCCCACATCAGGACCCTAGAAAAGGTACACCCCCAATTTCGATAGCTCATGTTATGACTGCATCATGTGCTAGTTGCACTGCCACTACATATGTTGCTCCTCAAATTTCGATTTTTAGATGGACATATCTGCCTCGCTCTTATTTGAAAAACGTTGCCTTGGTGGAAAATCCTGGCCGAATGGGCAGAGGTTGGCACTTCGGACAGTGTGTTTGGGAGCGAGGCTAGCGTGGTGAGAACTGTTGCGTCATCTGCGCCTCCATTGTTATGGAACGAGTTGGCATGTGCATTTAGGTAGCTGTTGTTTTTGTTCGCATTCCACGTGTGAGTTCCTGTAGTAAGGATGGCTACGTCAAGTACGGTATAGACATTTATGGCTTCGCTAATGCAGAGTTGGTGGTCGAATTGAGAGCGGCAGTCGTTCGGCTATCCCTGACCCAGCAACCGGTGTTGACGACAGGGAGTGTTCTGGGAAGTATCACAGTACAGCCGAGTGTTTGGATGGATGGAATGGTGGCAGCCGCAGTGGTTCTGGTCCCTGTGACTTTGGTACCGGTGTTGTTCCTGCCTATTATGGCTGTAAAAGGGGAATGGGTGGATCCTGAGGTGCCAAAAGTAGAACCATTGGCGGGTTTGTCAGCAGTTCCATCCGGAAAATTGCGCGTTCCGAAAGGTCGGAGCTGTTTGCATCCAGCATAGGCGGCTCGGATTGCACAAGACATGGCGGTCTGTTGTCGACCTATCCGTCATTCTTTTAAGGGCCATGAATTCAAGCTGGGCTGGAATTCAGAAGCGCGGGATGTACATATCATCCGGGATTTCCTGCACCATTGTTACAGAGTCAAAGTTAGCAGCAGAGCAGTTGCCTGCACCATTGATAGGTCACCAGGTTTGCAGTGGCCAGATGAGGAAGAAGCTTTGTCAGTAGCAGGACTGGGTGAGGGAGTGGTGGAAATCATCCGGTCCCCCATCTATGCTACTCCAGAGATAGTGGATGTGTGGCAGCTTGCTTTTTCGCACTGGGGTTGCCGTGGGTTGTGTCAGGGCCTGGAGGGGGCTTTGGAAACCGGTGAGTCCTCTGAGGAACTACAGGAGAGCCAGATGGGGTGGATTAGGGACGCCGCCCGTTTCCTGAACATGTCGATGCTTGTTGACCCAGAGTAGCTGTTGCTGCCATAAGGGGTTTGTCTGTTGGCAACTTTGGTGGATGAGGTTGAGTATCATGGCCGGTTTCAGCTGTCGCCTCGTGATGACAAGTGGTTGTCTCAAGTGTTGAAATGAATGTCTCGAACCTTACTGCTATCTTTTGGAAGAGAATTCCAACGTCTGATGGCATGCAAAAAATGCGACCAACGGCATGCAATTCCATTAGTAGAATTGCATGCCTATTTTTTCCTTCGAGGTAAGCTTTTCAAAGTTATCGATACATTGCCAATGTGTAAAACATTGGCAAATGGCAGTGACCCAAACCCTGACCCCTATTGACCCTAACTTAAAAACTTCAAATGGCAACCCATACCTCATGATCTCTTAAATAAATGCTCTGTATAAATGATGAACCATGATGTCGGTATGATGTCGCTATGCCCAAAAATGTGATTTTTAGTCTTTTTTCCATTATTTACTATTATTATCAAAAAGATGGAATTACATGATGAAACCTATGGCATCCATTCAACACCATAGGTATTGTACATGAATATTTGATGCCCGAAATTTACACTTGCATTGTTTTCAAAATTTGTAAAAATGAAAACTGAATTTCTCGTACTAAAAAGCCCTCAGAATCAAGGCCAAGTAATTTGGTGCAAACGAAAGTAAAATTGGTTGGCCGGTGTCAAAGGTATGATTGAAAATGATATCTTACTGGATTATATGCAGTCTTAATTTGAATTAGGAAGTAATCTAAACGTTTTACAAGAGTTTAGAGTTTAGACCTTCATAAGTTTGATTTAAAATTTGTTATTGCCTCAAAAATAACGGTCTACATTTCGAGCAATTTCGAGTAAGAGATTTCATCATTTAATTCCATCTTAATATATCTCACAGTATGGGTTGCCAAATTTGTAAATAGGGTCAATGTTGGTCAGGAGTTGAGTCACTACCATTTGTTAATGATTTACAAATGGTTTCCCCCTTCGGTTGATACAATTTATCAATTCAATTCAACTCAGTACCCTACACACTAAAAATAAGCTATGCCAAATAGAACCTTTTGCTGTTCGATCGGCTGCTACTGTGAGGGCACCTATTGAAGCTCTATATGGTACCTTACTGAAGGTTCAATAAATGGAACCTAATAAAAGGTGCTACTTAGGTTCAATAGAGGATCTTTATTTGCACCTTCAATTCAATTCTACTCAGTACCCTACTATCAGTAACTGAATACCGTGTGGTAGGGGGTGTACTCCATCAACCCAATTTAATCGGCAATTACCGCCGCATTAGGGTGGATACAACCACC
>JAQGAF010005540.1:0-11864 GCA_034687865.1 Kryphioiulus occultus | reverse complement strand
ATTTAGAAATGTATTTGCTGTGAATGTCTTGCCGCAAAATACATTTTCAATACATTTCCCAATTTGCAATGCATTTCCTTTTCATGTGGGTAACCAATGTTACTATTGAATGTTGGACCAATTGCGTTTTATATTAACTTAAGAAATCGTTCAATAGTTTTCGCGTTTAATATCAAATTCCCAACGTTGGAAAACAGTGTAAACGTACCTTTCTTTTCATGTTGATATGTCACAGTGATTTGTGAGCATTTACCTCTACTCACTATTGTTACTTCATTGTTTTGGGGTGTTTGATCTGCAAGTAGTATCAATGGTATAATATAAAAATTGCCCCTGATGTCAAGATCTGTCGTGATTTTCGCCAGAAAAGATGTATTTTAAAGATTCTTCCACAAATTCTCTTGTAACGAATTTCTTTAAATATTAATTTGAAGATATCGTTTTAACGAATTGTCCCTTAAGCCATTTACAAAACTGTAGCTATTGGTGTTTTTTTTTTTGCTTTTTTGCACACCCGATTAAGCTGAATGCCAATACATCACTCTTTTAATTTACTGCCATTACTATCCTCCTGATGAATTTTGCCGCCGTCTTTGACGTAGTTAATTGTTTTAGACTCAGGTGATCTGCAAAACAACAAAAGTTTTTCGTAAGCTTAATAGGATCTTTTAACCAGTTTCACGGAAAAAATCGTTAAAATAAAAAAAAAAATGATTCATTAACATTTACTTAATTTCCATATATTTTGTTTTATATTGAATATATCGTGGATATTTTGCGTGGAAATAACACAAATTAAATCAAATAAGCTCGACAATTACATCGAACTATTCTATAACGGTTCTGGGAAATAACGAATTCATTCTATTTTAGTAGTTTTTAATTTTATAAAGCATGGAAAACTAAGAAAATATATTCGGGTGTAAAGCTGTATCCTGTCTAATGTTTTAAGGGAATGTTTTTTCTGGATTTCCGTCTAATTTTTGAGATTTTATCTAAAATACAGGTGAATTTGCAGTGACTATATATGCCTACAGTCGTAATTGAACGGCCCACCTTGTATTTTCATAAGGTGCAATATAGCTTATTTGGCAAAAATAAAAACAATTGATCTGATTTTGGGAAATGACCTACCCGTTTTCGTTTATCCATGTTTTATTACAAGACAACACTGTCTGGTTGATTTTCTTGCAATCCATGTGCGTGCATGCTTTCTCATTGTCAGTCGACAGAATTACTTTATAATCGCCTTGTACACGATTAAACTAAAAAATGGAGAAAAAGTCAGCGAAATTATTATCTGTGCATTTGTCAGGGTGCAAAATATGAATGGCAATCATATTACCTCATTTTTATCTGCTTCCACAATTTGCAAAACAGACATGGCAACCAGGAGCAAAATTTTGAACATCATTTTTGCTAGATTAGTATGAGTCTTGGACAGTAAAGTTACTGTTGATTGCAAGTTCGCTACTAGAAGTTAGTTGCATGTGTGAACTACTGGTTGGGTAGTGAGCTGGTCTTATATACTGTTCAGTTTCGTGACGTATAACTGAGGTTGGTTTATTCACTAACTGAGTTTGAACACTTGCTCAAATTTTCATCTAGTTTAAACCAGATCTCTGTGAACTGTAGGTTAAAGTATTGTGACATCATCATTGGGAGGGGGTTGCCAAATGGTAACGAATGATGAGGGGGCAACATGCTAACAGTTTGTTAACTTTCAATGACATTGTTAGCACAACAATGTCATATTCCAACTGGCAGCTGTCATTCAAATGTTTTCAAATCCTTTCAATGGACGAATAGAGGTCATGAAGAAATATTGGGAATAAATTTGCGAATTTCAGTTTGACAATACCGGTATTTTTAAAACTTCATGTTTCTTTAACTATTCACGGTGGACAATTTGGATTAATTTTTATATATTTGCCTTGAATTTGGTTTAGAAATTTGAACAAATAGACACACCATTCAAAGTTCTTATACACAGGGTGGTAAACAAGTCCTAAAAGTCCCAAAAGTCCTAAAAAAGTCCTAAAAAAATAAAAAGTCCCAAAAGTCCTGATAAAGTCCTAAATTGAAAAAATCCTTTTTGCTGGACAAGCTGATGTTGAACATGGTTTTTCAGTAAATAAGCAGTGCCTAGCTGATCATCTTTTAGAGAAGAGCCTTGTTTCACAAAGATTGATTTGTGAGTTTGTCAAAGAATGGAAATGAGGTTTCAAAAGTTGAAGTTACCCCATGATGACTGCTATATGCTCAGCAAGCCAAAAATGAAGAAGGCCAGACAGGAAAAGGCTATGGATAAAACTGTTGAGGAAAAATTGCTCAGTGTAAAACGAAAGGCCCAGGATGATATGCAAGAGATTGAGGAAAAGAAGAAAAAACTTGTGCATGAGATGGAGAGCAAATTGAATTCATTGAATGTAGAAGTTGCTCTGTTAATATAATTGCTCAAAAATAATTTTGCTGTTGTATTTTTGAGTTATATGCATAGCATAAACGTGAATTAAAAATCATATACTAAAAATGCCACTTTTGAAAAAGTTCTAAAATTTAATCTCAAAAAGTCCTAAAAATTGAATCTTAGAAATTGTTTGCCACCCTGTATACAGTACTGGATAACTAGTTACACTAAACCAAAAAAACAAAAAGTATCAATTTTATGGCGTTGAGACTAGACTTGGTGATCAAGATGCAGTGACTCCTTTACTCTGATCGATTGTTATATCGCATACCAGTTTTCAAGCTATCCAGACACAAGAAGTCGCAGTTTTTTAAAATGTGGAGTTTTTATAAAACACGTCCATTTTACATGCACAACTCAAAATCACACACACACTCATACATGTACAATGTTTAAAATGATAAGCCCAATTAGTCATAGTTGCAAGTTGGACTGGGATACTAGTGTCAGTTCTTCTCGTTGCGGTGCTGGTGGTGATGTCTATTCCTATTTGCTGCTGCCTTGTTCACCAGTGCATTGTCCTCTGGGCAACCAAACCAGTACTCCGCGGCAGGCAGTGGGAAGTGTTCGTCAACACGCACTTTCTTGTCATTGAAGCCATAGAAGTTCAAACCCATGAAGAAATAGGTTTGGCCTGAAAATGAAATGGGATATTTTCTCAAAATTAGTTTACAGAATTAGTTGAGATGCCAGAATTAGAAGAAAAATCAAATTACCATCGCGCCACTTGAATGCAGTGTCAATGGGGTAGGGCAGCCCCCTCCAGCGTTTCATTCCGACAGGATAATGGGGCTCTTTCTTTAAGGTCTTGGTGTCTAGACGCCAATATTCGCTCCCACTGAGAAAGTACGTCTTGCCGTTTTTGCCCCAGATGAACGCAGCATCCAGCTTGTCCACGTACGAGTCGATGCCCAGGTCATCCAGAGTGCGAGGCCACTTGTTCAAGAAGCGGTTACCGTCGAAGATGAAGATGTTGCGGCCTGCAAAAATTATCAGGTCTGAGTTGGACAAATACTTCGAAATTGCTATTTTAGTTGAAGATTATTTCATGTTTTTCTAACGGTTTTGCAGCAGGGTGAAAGACCAGCAGCAATGTGTCAATGGTGAAAATGAAAAGCAGCGTTATACTTTAACGGGCAATGTTGACGGTTGTGGGAAAGAGGCCTCTGAGATTAGGGAGTCAAAGAATTAGGCAAAGAATTTCACAGCTTCCTCATTTGCATAACACATTCCTGTTTGTCTATGAAAGTTGAATTGACCCTGTGGCAGTTTCGCGATGATTATCAGTCTTGGGAAGCAGAGTTTACCTGAGAAAAACATAATGTTGCCGTTGTCCTTCTCATTTTCGTAAGCCGCATCAATGCGTTCAATCGCCTTTGGGAAGTTGAACATGTGACGGATTTGAGTTGGATACCCATATTCCAGATGTTTACGTTCTCGGTACCTCCACATGTACTGTGATATGTCACGAGAAAACATCGTAAAATATCGGTTATGTGTCAGCTTGAGATTGGGCCACCATGGGTCATGGAAACGTTTCCTAGAAACATGGTTTGTGGAAACAAATTTCCAAAACACGTTTCTGCATTTCTAGCTAGGAAACATGTTTGAAGAAATGTACTTGAGAAAAAAGGCCTCAAATGATTTCATATGGTTTCCTGGTTTTGAGAAATCTGTTTCCAGAAACCAAGTTTTTAGGAAATGTTTCCAGTGTGTGGACAAGGCTCTACATTTTTACAGTAGGAAAACCATAAAAAAGTTTTGAGTACTTGATATTTTCAAGGATGGAATTCAAGCGACCATCCAATTTCGAAAACTGGGAGACTGACCTGTCCTTTGAAGACGAAGAGTTCGCCTCGTATCAAGGTAGCTGTGTCATAGGAGCCCTCGCAGATGTCCGGCATCTTCGGGTTTGGTGATGCTGTTGAGGGTGGAGGTGGCACCGGAGTGTATGGAGCTAATGTGGTAGTTATTTCACCAGGATCTGGATTCTGGTCGTTGTTAGTCTCTGAATCCACGTCATTGTCGCTATCTTTTCTTCGAGGGTCATCTTCTCTCCGTCCACCTTCGTAAGGATCATCATCCCTACGTCCTCCGCCGTAATTGTCATCGTCCCTCTCACCGCCATAAGTGCCATCTTCATCTTCTCTTCGTCCACCACCATAAGGGTCATCTCTTCGCCCATCGCCGTGAGGGTCATACCTTCTGTCGCCGGCTTGACCATCCTCTGCAGGGTACCCATGGGGCGGCCCTAAGTGCGCATCCTCAAATTGGGCAGCAGCTATCGAGAAACATGCTGAAGATGAGTTCTGGAATACTTAAGGTTTCCAAAGACTCGTCTTTTGCCTTACCGTAGAGCTGATGCATGGCAAGGATGTCGTCATAGCCCAGTCTGAAGTAAGGGTCATAGCCCTTGTAGTAGGGGAACATGATGGACTCTGGGTCGGCTGAATGGGCCAGACCCAGGCTATGACCCAGCTCGTGCGATGCCACCGAAAAAAAGTCGACACCATCGCCAGGTCCAGAAATCCAGTCTTCTTCGTTGTCGAAATGGATGTCGCCACCGTACTGCGCAAAGTCGTAAGGGAAGAAGGCGTGTGCGAGGGTCATCCCCGGTCCATCGAAGGGGTAGCCATCACCGTGCGAGTAACTCGCGAATTGCACGATGATGTCAGCCTCTGCAGTTTCCTGATGGGTAAAAGTCAGGGGCGAGTACTGACTCCACACCTTGAAGGCCCTGGCCAGCTCCTTCAGGACGACGTCCCTGGGTCCAAGCTTTGGGGACCAATTGGCCAAACTGGAAAATGGATGAAGGAAATTGTGTCATTCGACTTTTAAGGTATGCCGTTTCTATTTCACGTTGCTTGTAGCAATCAAAGTGTTCCTATTTATATGAAATTCCTCAACTGGTCATCATGCCTCCCTTTTTATCCCTAACCCAAAAAATATCTTAGCATTACTGTCAATATCAATATTGGTGCTGTTTTTTTCTTAAATTCGTTAAGAAAATTTGTTTAAAATGCAGGTCAACAGAGTGTCTGCTAGTTTAGCAGGGTTCCCCCAGACCTGAAAAACCTAGAAAAGTCAGGGAAATTTAACAATCAATAACAGATTTTGCATAGCTAGCTATTCAGAGTGTCTACCGGTCATGGAAGTACGGAAAAGTCATGAAATTTACATCAGGGTCATGGAAAAATCATGAAATTTACAACAGGTCCATGGAATTTTTGTCTTTTGATTTATTCATAAAATAAAAATTAAGCTTTAATTTCTTCATTTGTCACCTATTTTCGCAAAAAATTTCGCCTACGGCGTGTTTTTGACCAATAATAATGTCTCAACAGTGGTAGATGAGGTTTCTGAACATCGCTATTTAGTTATGACATAAAACTTAAACGGCCCCATATTCTAATGCGAATGAAAAAAGGTCAAGAAAAAGTCATGGAAAGGTCATGGTAGACCTCTTGTTATTGGTTAGCACAAAAATCAAGAGATGTCAAGCAAATCTGTAAAAGGATTTAAAAAACTAATTTTAAATTTGCCGTTTCCTTGGGAAAGTTGTTCTACCGCATGTTTTTTTTTATAAAATACCTGTGTGCAATAAATATAGCATTCCTTACATTGACAAGTCATAGTTTTGCATTTTCAGTAGTCATGGTGGTCAGGAAAATTTTTTTGAAAACCTGAAGAAGTCAGGGAAGTTGAAAACATCATCTCTGGGAGAACCCTGGTCATGAAAGTCATGTAAAAGTTATGAAATTGAATTCAGGTCAAGGAAGTCATAAAATTGACATTAGGGTCATGGAATTTTTGCATTTGATGAAAATTTGAGTAAAAATTCAACATTTGTCATCCAGCCTTGCATATGGCGTTTTTTTTACAGTGATCATGTCATCAGTAGAGAAGACGATGTGTGTGAAAATCGCTGTTTTGTGATAACATAAAATTTGAACGGCCCCATCATTGAAAAGTCATGGAATTTGCAATACTAAATCCAGTAGATATCCCGTCCAAAAATGTGCTATGGCATATGATATAAAACAGGGATCATGAATAGAATTATTAACTTTTTACTTTTGGATTATGTGATTTCAACACTTATTTGTCCAATTTAAAAATGTGATGTTTTTAGCATTAGCCTTGTTTGAGGGAAGACGTTTTTACACAATACATGTAGACGATTTATCATGTAGGCTACTAGTAGTTTTTTAGCTGGACGAAATGCGAAATTTCTCATTTGGCTTATAAATTTGTGCAGTTTTTGTGAGTACATTGGAAAACGTGACGCCTTACAAATAGGTTAGATGACGTCTTGTCCATCCGTCCGAGGCAATGACAAAGCGCTTGGCCCTGGTGCTGTTGGCATCGGCTTTGATGATATCTGGAACGCCACAACGACGAGTGGTCAGTAGAGCTCTGGTGGCGTTGTCCATGATCCCTGTTTGGGCCACGGCCCCAAACTTTTGCATCACCTTGATGGCCTCGATGACAGCTTCCTCATTGTAGAGGGCCTCGGTCTGTGGGTCCGGTGTGTCCAGATAACCGAATTTTTGCAAAAATTTTAGCTTTGCAGAAAGAAATAACAATAGATCAATCCTAAGTTTTCACATTTTGATGGCTACATTCAGTTCTGAGACGTTCCAACATTTCACTGGTTTTTTTGACATAACATTGCACAATGGTTTATTGAAGACTTCAACAAAAATCAAAATATAGCAAAAACATTATACCTAGATGTACAGCAAAGTCATAAAAAGCGTTTAAAAAGCAGAACTTTTAAAATATCCTTACTTCTTTAACATTCGGCAAATTTTCCTTTTTCACTGGATTTGGGTTAGATGGCGCTGTCAGCATTAAAAGTCCAATGAATACTTTTAATGGAAGCTGATAATTGAAGTTCAATTGGTTACAAGTGGCCATGGCAGTTGAATCCTTTGGTTTTTATTCTACAATTATCGCTGTCCCAAATAAATATTGACTAGGCTGGTGTGGATATGGAGGACAAATTGACGAGTGGCGACCTCGTAATTAATACATCCACTGTTTTTTTCGACCATTCAAGAGCTGCAATGAAACAGAAATTGCAACTTACAAATTTTTTTGAATCTACATGTAATCTTGAAACTTTTCTGAATAGATTTTAACCTGTAGATTTGTTTCTACCTCGAACAGTATATGTACATGTACATGATGAAATTTGCTTTCGTTGCCTGAATTATATTTTTAGATTTTACAAAAATAGCGCAGATGTTCGAAATGATCTAACTTCCCCACAATACATCGGTGACTCTGCCATGACTGCATCGCTATAGTGCATTCGTTTAATTCAATGATTATCAGTAATCAGTTGGGTGTATTACAAAAGTTTTTTTTTTCGTAATATACATTTTCAACGATTTTATTTAAGTCATTAACATTGTTACTACTTTATGTTAGTTATATTCAGTTATTTTTAATTGATTGCATTTATATTCAGTTATTTTTAATTGATTGCATTTATAGTCAAGTTAATTTGCGAAAAAATCCAGATTTTTTGAAACAGAAATGGCGTCCGAATTCCTTCCCACAATGCACCTGGTTGGTATCATGCACGCGCCTTCGTTCGATTTTCGAACACTCTTTAATTTATCGAATTCGACTTTTCCAAATTTTCAATTGCAGCTTTTTTAAAAAGTTATTTGTATTTATAAACACACAATCGTATCTCTATTATAACTCGATTCGTGCCGTCATATTTTGCTCGACTGTATATCGTAAGGTCAAATGGTACGTAATTTCCCTAATACAATTAATCGGCAAATATAATCATTTATTGAGTATGATCTCAAAGCCAGAATTCCGCATTAAGTCAATTTGGTGCAGTTTATCAGAAATAACAATTTCAACTTACGATCTGAAGGATGCTGCTTTCCAATTTCTTTAGCCAGCGTTATCCTAGGATACTTTGAGCTAATGGCTCATGTTTTTTTTGCTGCCTTCGCTTAATTATGCTATTAAATATCACTGCCAGAAAGTGGTTGGTCCGTGCCTGCCCATGTTCAGTCTATTTATACGATGAACGAAGAAAGGTCTGACCCCCCTCATCCTTTTTTTATTATTAAAACATTTTAATGATGTGTCACTTCCTGACTTGTGTCAGAGGGGGCCAAAACGAAATCGAAAAAAGCGTCAGCGGATGGGATCTGCTCCAGCAGCTGATGAAACGTCAATACGATGGTGAAAAAGATGCAAAATTGCGCCAAATGTAAACTTTACAGCAAAAATATATATATTTTGAATTGACAGCTCTACCCGAAGAAATTTCAACGAAAGAACTGCAGTCCGATTTAATTCTATTGGCAATTCCTTCTGGAAAGAAATGCTAAATTTCATGATGAGGTTAGTAAAAATAAAGTTAATTTTTTAATATTCGAAATTACACGTATGCCAAGTTTATTCACAGTTTCCTGAATTCATTATGTAAATAAAGTTTTACTAACAAACAAAGACATCGTTCAATGGCATTTATTAAGTCTCATTGTAAAAAAATATGAAAAAACATGGCGAATAGCACCCAATTATCATGTAGAATTCATTTGTAGAAATCATCTTAGATTGCGCTGGAATTTCGATGTCAAGAATTCGAGAAAGTGCAAAAATTCATGGTAAGATAGAATTTTTTAAATTTCTTAGGATTTCCCAATGAAAAGGCATGAATACATTGTACATGTGTTTTGAATCAGGTTGGGTTTACTTCAATGGACATTAACTAATATTTTGTACATTTTTCTAGTGTGTCTCATGCAATTCACGATTTATGTATCATGAAAGCTCGATGGAGGGAAGGTCGTCCACCCAACCTATGACTAAGCCCCAGTTGAGGAGGCGAGTGTGAATATTTATACTTATTACAATTTTTACCGCTTTGCTTCGTCATTTCTGTTTACTAAGATTTATGAGGAGGTTTTGAGATTTGCCTCACCTTTGCCATTGCAATCTTCCATCCTTTTCCTGTGTTTTTCGGAAAGTCCATTAAAAGAGACGTCCTGTTTGATGTTGTGACTAACTTTTGCGGTCTATTTGGAGTAGCCGTGCATGTGGGAGGCGTGGAAAAGTTTGGAAAAATGTTTGCAAACGCTTTACATGTACATGTTCATGGATAGTTTAGTGAGGAATTAATAAGGTTTTCATTTAATGGATGGAACACACTACCAGATTAATTTTCAGTCTCATATATGTACTGCAATTTAGTATATTTTATTATTAAAAAAAATTAAAATTGTGCTCACTACAACAAAAAAACTCATTTGTATTATGCCATAATATGGCTAAAAGGCGATATTACACCCTGAATAAACATTGATTGAAGTTTAGATAGCAACTCTTGACAATTCCTGTACTTTTTTTCAGAGGCACAAACAGATTTCAAATTTTCTCGTTAATTGAAAACAAAAGCAGAATTATTAAAAAAAATACTGAAATTTAACTTCTACAGGGACTTTGCATAAGATAATCTCAAAATGATTTATCATTTTATTTAAAAATTATACCATTCTTAGTTTTGCCCAATAGTATAATTATCAATTTCAGAAATATATGCTTGTTTGTTCAACTTTCTTTTCCATCTTAGTTTTAAAATTACAGATTTGTTTCCAACTTTCATATTGAACCAATTTTTCAATGAGATTTAACAAATGCCATTGAACGATGTTTTTGTTTGTTAGTAAAACTTTATTTACATTTATAATATTTTATGGGCATTACAAATAGAGATATGCAGTATTGAATTTATATATTCCTTTGGGATGCTATAGCATTTTAGTGCCACCAATTATTTTTATAAATAAAAGTAATTTTGTTGAGTTTGTTATGGCTCCACCATGTACACCAATTTGGAGAAGTCTAAGGAATTCATATTGGTGGTCTGAACCAGGCTTTTAAAAACTAAATTAAGTAAATTTGAGGTTGATTTCATAACTGATTGTATAACTGTTGCTAAAACGTAATGATACTAAATTCATTTTATTTCAATAACGTCTATGCAGTATCCATCTTCTAGTTCTAATTCGCTTGGCGTAGAATCTGGTTCAATATCTTCATCATCAAATTTGAAGGACAATTTGGCCAAATCTTGACCGCTCATTTTGCAATATTCTTTCATGAGTCGGGATAAAGGATCCACCTGCAAAAAAAAAATTGAAAAAGTTTAATTCGAGGAAATCTGCTAAGAAACTTGTCTACGATTAAAAACAGTATTATTGTTTAATTTTTTTTAATAAATATGGACATTACATTGACAACTTTTCCATAAGATTTTCAATGTACCTTATTTATTGTAATTTCTATTCTTTTTCTAGATGTCGCACTTTGGACTTTCAACGTGACTCTGTTTGCTTTGTCCCTTTCTGTAAGTGGAACTTCAGCGGGTTTGGTCAATTTGCAGAAATCTGTGAAAGACAATCGGGAAACTTGTTCCGTTACTACGTCACTGAATAAGAGGATTGGAAAGCGTGAGTCGGGCATACCGATGACGTCTCCGATATGCAAGTCGATCGACACTGGCGTGTCGTAAACCTGTATGAACGTTTCTTTATGGGTGAGCATGACTTGTTCCCGTTCGATCTGGTGCTCTTGGGCCAGGTCGTCGAAAACTTTGACAAAACTTTCTCTCTGAAATTGGCAAGAAAACGATTTCGCAAAACCTGCATGTGCACAACATAGTGGTCCGAAACTAAGCACCCAGCACCTCATTTCCCCGTACCATGAGCATTGTGTATTTCTTAATATTTCCTCGATGGTCAGTGATGCGCACAGTAATGGTCTTGTTATATTCGTACTCCCGCTCTATTTTGGCTAGGACCTCATCGTCGAGTACATCGGTGTCCATTAACTGCTCCGTCTCAGGTACGGAACAGGCAAGAGCGACAGCCTTCATTCTATCGATTTCTCTGTTTTAAAGATAGGAATGTCAACCCTGATGTGCGTCATTCAGTTTCGACCGGTCCTCGCTGCACCTCACTCACCTTAGCATATTCTTCGTCGCTCTGGACTGACGCTTAGGTTTAGTTGCCTTGGCAGGCGGTGCCGATTCGACTACGACTATGTCTTCATCTGGCGATGTAGGTCCTCTGGTTGTCTGGTTATCAGCTTGCGATGGTTCTCTGGAAAGAATTTGAGAACCATCTTAATCTGAGGTTTGCCATTGTCAAGGGGACCCTACACGGGAATTATTACTGTCAGTTTCGACAAATACTGACAGTAATACGGATCGTGTAAGGACAATACTGATGTATTGACGTTCGACAATGACGATTATCCAGATTTTTGGATAACTACTATCAGTATGAAGATATTGACAATAATACTGACCGTGTAAGGGCGTTCGTCAGTAAATCTGTCAGTATTGCGCCAGCAG
>JAQGAF010005539.1:0-11866 GCA_034687865.1 Kryphioiulus occultus | reverse complement strand
TCGTAGGAACACCCGAAGAAGTTTTAACAGTGTGTCCTAGAAAAATTATACCAAATCCAAAGGCGATTGCGCATAGATTGGATGACAATGGTAATTGGATCTATACCCTAGTGTTTCTCAATGCTGGTTCCTACATGTTGGGAAATGTCGGTTGATGTTGGCAGATGTTGGTAGATGTAGGTTTACTTGCGGGGAAATGGTGGTACCAGCAAACCATGTTGGTTTTAATGAAATGCTGGTATTTGTAGGTTTGAAATATAATTCTTTAAAATTATTATTTCTACTCAATTTGCTGGATTTCAGTTAAATTCAAGTTTAGAATACATTAAATATTGAAAATTTGCAATTTATCACCGTTTTTGTAAATTCATTGAACATTGTGGGTGGCGATGTGGGGAATGGTGGTAATTTTACCACCATGTCCCAACATGCTCCAGCAAACCATGTTGGTTTTAATGAAATGCTGGTATTTGTAGGTTTGAAAGATAATTCTTTAAAATTATAATTTCTACTCAATTTTCTGTATTTCAGTTAAATTCAAGTTTAGAATACATTAAATATGGAAAATTTGCAATTTATCACCGTTTTTGTAAATTTATTGAACATTGTGGGTGGCGATGTGGGGAATGGTGGTAATTTTACCACCATGTCCCAACATGCTCCAGCATTGTACCAACAGTTTCTGCATACCAACATGATCCATCATCTGCAGCACCAAAGAAAATTCCCACGTAATATTCCACATTTCATAATTCAATTCAATGCAATTTTAGAGTATTTTAATTACTTTGCATGTTTATTACATTATACCACAAGATATTTCAATCAATTGACGTTGATTATTTCAACATGTAGGAAACTGTTGGTTTATATTGGAAAATGTAGGTTCATGTTGGATTGTTTATTTACAGCAGCAATTAATCATGCAATTGTTTTTCCCTGCGATGTGAATGCCATATATTTTACAAAGTGTGAGCTAGCTAGGTGCTTGAGAATTTAAGACAATGTCAAAATGTAAAGGAAGTAAAACTTTTTTATTAACACAGCTACAACTGTTCCTTCAATTCACTTCTACACAGTTTGGAAATTCTGCAATACAACATTCAGATGCCCCAACAATTAGAATCACATTGCAAACCAACCTATGCGCTTCCACATACTGAAGTGCATTATTATGCATTGTGCAAGTTTTCAAATGTGGAATCTCGGTATGCCCAATACAAACATTGTCATACACATTAAGTTTTCTTAGCAAAACCCCAATAACCTCCAAATTATTCTCAGTTGAAATAATCACATGCTCTACCCGTCCATAACCCATGTCAAATTTAACAACAGAATTATCACTTCTTTTAGAACAAGAAGAACTGCAGCTTCTAACATATGTATTTTTCAGCTGTAAGGAACTTAGAAATTGGATGTTTCCAGAAGGAAGGACATTTCTCATTTCATCTGTTATTGTCACGTTTTTTGACTCTTCAGTAACATAATGGCTTTCAGAACCAGATAAGCAGTCACTTTGAACTGGTGAAAACTCATATCCAAGATGATTAATAAAATCAAGTACAGGCTTTTTCATGCCATATTTTTTTGCAAAACTGGGAACTGATTTCATGAAGAGAAATTTTCCTGTTATTTGCTTGGAAGCAGCAGTTGTCCCTTTCACAAAATGTTTCAACCTCCCATTACAAGTTTCATAAGCAAACATGGAATGAGTCCATAATGGCCCCCAACACCGTACACTCCATGCTAAGTGTAATAAGCAATGAACATTAAAGGTCATGTTCTCTCCTCCATAAAGTAATTGATGATTGCCAACAAATTCTACAAGCAGTTCATCAGCTTTATTCACTTCTGTTTCACTAATTGATGTTTGTAATAAAATATGTATGGATGAAGCAAGCATTGCAAAATGCTCTAAGAATTTCTCTTGAAGAATTCCTTTAAAACAAGGGACAATGTAAAAAAGCAGCAAATTTTTCATTTCACATGCTTTAAAAAACCTTCTGAGTTTAATCGATCTTGGAAATCTTTGAATGCACTTGGGTGGTTTAATGGACTGCAACCGTTTGTCTATTAAAGCTAAACTTGTAGGGGATCCACAATAATAAGGACATTTGGATGAGGTGGAATCAAGCCAGAGGGACAGCAAAGCTCGAACAACACCTAAAAGTACACAATGCATATAGTCTGGAGTAAAGCCCTTTACAACATTGAAACTTCTTAAATTCATGAGAGGAGTAGGTCCTTTCACTCCATTAATTGATTTTCCTTGATCAATTGCATTTTTCATCATTTGACGGGTTCCCATATCTGTGCGTTCAGGATAGCAAATTCGGTCCTTGATTGGGTATTTCATTACCCTGTTAATGGTATAACCAGGATGCATACACCAACTACATCCAAAATAGCCATTGAATTGAGTAGTATTTTGAACTTGTGGACGTGCAACTGAATCAGTGATGCAATGGGTTATGATAAACTTGCTGGTAATCAATTCATTGTTAAGTTTCCAAACCACTCCTTCTGTTTCAAGCTTCCTAATTTCATCAACAAAAACATCCAAAAACATATGCATTTGTGGCTCACAACCATACCACAACCCGGCAAGTAAAATATTTTGATGTCTCTGCTTGGGGGGAATTTCATTAACCATTAATTGAATGGGCCACATAGATGAAGATGAAGATTGAAATACAGGGAATCCATCAGTACAAAATCCCATCGAGAAATTGTTTACATAATTCAAAATGCCATTAGGCCTGCACAGTTTTTTGTAACACTCACCACTTTGGATATCGCAAATATTTTCATTTCCTTCTCTAAATTGTTTTTTATAGTTCAACATTGAAATTCCATAACATTCTAGCAATGACTTCAATTGTGACTCCAAGTCAAAAATGATAAACCAATTCCCCTCATTAGTTAATTGCTTAATATTTAATTGTGTTCCACAGCTTTCACAGGTGATATTAGGATTTAAATCCATATTTCGTCCAATGTGGCTTTTACAATATGAACAATAAATGTGGTAGTTTACTGTTTTTTGACAATAACCAATGATTTTGTGGAACAAAAATCTAGATTGTGGCAATTGGGTTTGTCCAGTAATGGTATTAATAAGTCTGAATAGATCACCAACGGCCACTCCAGTAAGACTGTGCTTCAATGCAAATGACATCACAGACATTACAACTTCCCCAAATGTTGTTTTTAAACCTGGGAGTTGTTTTTCAAAGTGCGGAAAATCCATTTCTTCTATGGTCTCAGGTTCATCATCAGTCTCAGAAGTGCATGTTTCCCCCACATTGAAAGACCTCTATACAATTCAAAAATTCATAATTTGCACAGTGTCAGTGTTATATTGAGACGCCTTCATAGCAGTCTGACCAAAATAAAAAAACTCACATCACCATTATTCCATGCATCGACATTGTCAGTTTCTCCCATTTGAAATAACTGTCTTTCTTGTGTGTTGGAATCTTCAGTCTCCTGAAGATAATAAAAATGTTATTTATGTAACCTACATGCTAGTGAGTTATTCATTACAACAAGTGAAATTTAACCCATTGGGATGTGTATCAATTACTTGCATTTGCTAGTTGGTCTTCAGGATCAGATTCATTGTTGGAATTTATTTCGAAGCTCTGGTTTACACCTGAGTTTTGACCTAGAATGCATGTTTATACCATCTTTTAAGTTAACTTGCACAAGAACTATATAGTGATTGTAATATTATGCCATTACAAATATTACAATTTACTCATAGCAAATTCATTTAGCCTAATTACCAATGTCAGCATTTTGGGTTGGATCTATAGGATCTTGTTCTTGAATTTGAGTTGTTTTCCTCCTATATTGGGATGTCCTTGGAATTTTTGCTACTGAACATCCTGGTTCCAAATAGATTTTGTATCTCTTTCTTCCCATTGTGAGCTTCAATCAGTTATACGCTGATAAACTAATTTTCCGGTGTACTATTGTTGGGTTGGTGCTCTGTATCGGAGCTGATTTTTTGTAGTTTATCGTTATATCCAATTTGCACTATCGACTGAATCTAGATTCCAAACGAGATTGTTTTGTTGGGGGCCATCATCAAATTTCTAAAATAATATACATGTGTCAATCGAGGCATTACAAAAAATGGATTTCTTTATAATAATTGGTCTTGGAATTCATTAACAGTTAAACTTACCTAGAATGCCTAGAATGGTATCATCACAGGTTGGTGCAAATGGATGATGATGTTTTTTTCTCTATTAGGCTTTCATTAGGCTTTTTTTATCGTTTTCCTCACATTTTTTGTAGTTTTTGTTGGGTTTTTCCCCGTTTTATCCATCAACGGCCTTTGTACAAACACTTACACAGACAGCTATAAACTGGCTCCGATACTGAGCATCAACCCAACCATGATCTGCCATTGTTACAGTGATGCCCCTTAGCTGTACATGAGCAATGTAAATGTTATTTTTAATAAATAGTTATAACATGCTATTTATAACTAACACTGTCAATCATAAATGTTTAAATCAGCTGCAATTCATCGGTTTTAAGACTCATTCAATATTCATGGCAAATGACAAGGCTGCATGTTTGCTTAAATTCCACCCTATTGGGTCACACTGCATGTATATGTAAACAGAACTTTCACTGAGGCTATGTGCAGTGAGGCTATATTATGAGCGGTCCACCATTGTGAGCTGTCAACCATTATTGAGTCAGTGCCTCTGTCTAAGGAAATTTTGCTAGTGTTTTGGATCAGACAATTGTAAGTAGCCCATTGGTATTTCTTTTGTACAAGCATGATGTGATGAGTCAGTTCAGTTATACTGTATTTGACATAAGAATGTGGACAAGCTCTTAACTGTAAAAGCTTTCATTAGGCCTAATTATCGATGCTGCTCCAGACAACACTGCAACTGTGTTAATACCTTTTCACTGTGTTGAAAAGGGTTGTCAAACTTTGTATTGTGTAACATTTGCAAACACAATACCATGATTTCACTGCTAACAATTCTAGAATGCCAAACTATATATTCTTACGTAAGAGGCCGTTATCACATGTTTTTTGTCATTTTCGGGGGTTTTTCCCCAGGGTTTTTCCCCATTTTTGTCGTTTTCACGGGGGATTTCCCCCGTTTTTGTCGGAGCAATGGCCTCTGTACTAACGCATCTTGTTTCTGTGCAAGTGCAAATAGTAAATTAGTAAATTGACAATCTGAGGTTGTAATTAACTCACCAAAACTTTTTTACAGACATCTATAAACAATGCCTCCATTGTTTGCATACGTGCGCTTTATATATGATAAGACCAAACGAAAGGTGCCTGTTGGGTATATTAAGGAGTTTAATATCGAAGATTATGGAACGATGCCTGTTTCAAGTTTGGTATATTGGAATTCTGATGTCGAAAAAGCGCAGAAATCACATCCACTGCTGCTAAGTCTTCCCGAGAAACCAGAAAAATCAGGACAAGCAAAAGATTCTGGATATTTTAAAGCAGAAATATTATGTATTGCAGGTAAGCGAATTGTTAATTTAATCAGTGCTTCAAAATTTTAATTAGGCCTAATAATGACAATCTGATTCACTTTTTGTTAGGCTCATTGGAGAAGCTGGATAAGAAAATTGCAGCTCTTTCTCAAAAATTATGTGAAACACAGGAGGAAAGCTCCGAAAGTGAAACCTCTCAAGCCAAGCAATTGAAAAAGAAAAAGGTAAACTTGGTATATTTTAATATGAACCCTGCCACATAACCAAGTAAATTCACTGACTTATCTTTTTAGAAAATTCAAACTGCTGCTTTAGGAATGGCTAAACAGTCATCATTACGTGCCATAATTAATAAGGAGAAAGCGTTGAAACGGATGAAATTTGAAGGACAATCCAGTGATTCAAACAGCGAAGGGGATTCCTTAGATGACGACTCAATTAAATTCACGTCCACTCCAAGACGCAAGTCATCTAAAAGTGTCAGTAAAGACAACGAAGTAAATCTACTGCAAAAAAGTGACAGAGCTCGAGGAAGAGGTCCGAAAACTTCGAGGAATAAACGTTAAACTTCAGGATGCATTGTTAATGAAAGGTAAGTAATTTTACAAATTACAATTTTCAATCTAATAATTATTTCTAAATTAGAAGATTATTTTAAATACTTGAATTTTATATACACGACATAATTTAATTTTTATTTAGTTCAAACTAATGATAACAGTGACGATAGAATCAATGAATCATGTGGCACCAATTCATCATTTGATGACAAATATCAGCCTAAAGAAGGAAAAGTGAGAATTGAGCTGTTGTTAGAAAGGAATCTAAAAACATCTATAAACAAACATAATTATACTTCAAGGTTTTCCTGGGATCAGATGTTTGGGTAACTGAGGAGCAGTGGACAATTATTTCAAGCCAAAGGAAAGACTCCAAATTTACAAAATCGCTAGCTGTTGCAGTCTGGGGCTCGGATGAATTGTCCAAACGAAGTGTAGCAGGTGCACCATGCCCAACTAAAAGTGGACAGGTTGCCAAACCAGCTCTAACCCCTAAAAAGCTTGCTGTTATTGAAGGTAAGTTGAAATGAAATGTGGGTTGAAAATTTATTAATTATTAATTCCACAAGATTAGACTAATTTGATCATTATATTTTTTTACTAGGATGTCTTGGGGATTTCGTCAGACAAGATGAAACACAAAATGATGTAGTAAAAAAACGTGTAAGCCGCTACAGAAGCTACATCCGGGAGAAAATACAAGACTTAAACTATGCAACCACTAAAATGAAGAAGACTTAAAGGTAATTTCAATTTTAAATGAAATATTATTGGTCATGTTCATGCAATTGTGTCCTGGAAATTTGCATGTTTTTCTTGATCTACTTACATTGAAATGAGGATAATTGTATGAAGATTTAGTCTGTTCAGAAAGTAACATTCCTGCTAAATTCCGGAATTTTCTCATACATATGTGCACTTACCAACCTGGATTATTCGTGATATTTAACATTTCTTATTGCGTGCGACCATTAAAAATGAATTGTTTGATTTACCGCGTCAAAAAACATTTCCTCGACATTCCTCTAGCTGCCTCATATCGATTTCCATTTTTTATTTTCTTAAGGCAAACTGTTTTATTTAATCTTTTGAAGGTTGCCAAGAAACGTCCAGGTTTTGTAGCTGTCTTAATCTTAGATTAACATCTCCGGTAGGCCTACTTAAAGTGGATTTGGAAACCCAATTTGTTCCCTGCATACTCATTGCATCTTTTTTCTATTATTTTTCGGCTGATTGCATTTATCCATTTAAACACATCAGCAAAAAACAGCACAGTGTTGGAGAACGTTATTTTTGTAATATTACGAACATCAATATGGTATGTTACGCGTATGCTACTGTTTCACGCGTTTGCTTGTTTTTTTTAAAAAAAAGAGTATAATGGGCCAACGTTAGCCTATATCATAATATAGGAATAGGAACACGATATTATGGGAAGTGCAATTCCTAAAAATATGAAAAGCTAAGTACGTTGTAATAATTATTTTTGCTTCGTTAATGATTTCATATCTTTGCTCTATAGTATAGCAGGTCATAATGTGGTGCACTATGGTGGGTTTAATTGCCACAATTACATTACTTTTTCCAAAATTTTGTTACTTTTTCCAATTTTGTAAAAAAAACCAGTGCGACTTGATTTTTCGCTGTTACTTCATATATATACCTGTATGCATGATATTGATATGATAACACATTGTGTTAACTGCTATTTGAAGAAAATAAAATTTAAAAAATAGCTTAATTGTTATTAATTTGCATTCAAGGCATATGTATTTGATCACCTAATTTTTCAGATTAACCTGCATGTAGGACACTACATATAGGAATATGTAGGAACCAACCTGCAGGAATTTGTGGGATCCAACATGTGGGAATTTGTTGGGATTTGTAGGAACCGACATGTAGGAATGTGTGGGGATTTGTAGGAACCTACATGTAGGACTGCGTGGGGATTTGTAGGAACCTACATGTAGGACTGCGTGGGGATTTGTAGGAACCAACATGTGGGTTTATGTTGGTACCAGGTTCCAAAACACCACATTTCCAACAATGCAGGAACCGACATTCCCCACATGTTGGTATCATGTTGGTCGAAAAACACTGGGGTAGTGTGCCAAAACCGGTCACTATGGATATCAAATGCCCGAATAAACAATTGGACCGACGCGTGCTGATGCAGGGGCAGGGACTATTTCATGTGTCCGATACTTGTACTGGGTATACGGACGATTTTACACTTCCACCCCATTTTCAAGGGAAGACTCAAATTCATTTTTATAGACCCCCGGGATTAGCTTCTTTGGATACTTTAAATATATTGGACGGATTAAGTCATGAGCATATATTGGCAGCTGCCGCGAAATTTGATAAATTACCTAAAGTAACTGTTACGTCTCATTTGAGTCCAGATATTCAACACCTACCAGCGGAAGATTTTGGAGAATTAGAACAAGAATTAAACTCGGTCCAAACAGATCAGATAGAGACAAGTGTCATAGTTCAGATAAGTGCATTAGTACTACTTTTCATAACGGGAATAGTTGTGTTATTTTGTTGTTGTTATAAACCAATAAGGAAATGTTGCCGGATTAGCCGGATTCGAAAACGAGAGGCGAAAATGAGAGGCCCAGGTCAAAATAGAGAAGATCCAGAGAGAACGCTGGAGGAGACAGAGTTGATGACGCTTACACCAACTCAGCCGCCAGCCAATGCGAACAGGGTGATGCCAGCGGGACCATACAGCGTGACCGATGTGGGAACCGTAACAGACGTAGGGGCACAGACCGTGTACTATGGAGTCACACCTAAGCCAGTTACCTACGCCAATATGACGATGCAGAGAAAGGTGAAGAAAAACAGTAAAAGAATGGATCAGAGACTGGAACCTGTATTAGAAGAAGACGACCCAGAACATTACCTTACACCGAGGACCTTAGCGGAAGATGATCAACCTCCACTCACCGGACTGACGGCGGAGTCAACAACTGTGTAACCAATAACCATTTAATCATATATTGTTTTACTATCGTTTATTGTCATTTATATTTTCTTTATTTTGTTTTTCCTTTCTTTCTCTTTTCCATTAATCATGCTTACCCAAACGAATAGTGTGTTTACTAACAATATAATCAGTGCTTGTGTATTCAACCAGACTAATGCTGATATTTTATTTAGCCTAATGTTTTACTCTTGTATGTGTAGAGTAGAGTAGGAATCAGATCGAGGTTGGACTTGCTGGGATAAATCAAGGCTCCAAAGAGCCCTTGCTTTATCTAAAAGGGGGGAGCCATGTGAGGAGCCGGAAAGGCTTACCTTTAGTCCAGGGGCGGTCCGAGGTTGTCAGGAGAGGTCAGTCCAGAGAGAAAAGGGAGGGAGTTAAGGAGTAGGAATCCTCGCTACCCACCCCGGAGCACCGAGAGTCTCCTTGACGTCAAGGAAGAAAGCAATTAAGGCTTCGGAAGAAAGCAATTAAGGCTTCGGAAAAAGTGTCCCGACTGGATACAGCCCACATCACATGAAGTACCTGCGATAGATACTCCAAGGTGAAACGCGGACCATCTGGACCAGGGAGAATTTGAAGGATCACATGTGGACGAGCCACATGGTGAGCAAACATATTCCCGTTGTCAGACTCGATGGCAACAACAAACAGTGCCATGTTATGGATGAAGATGTGAACACTCCGAAAGGCAAGCGAGAAATAAGACTTGCCAAAAGGGGAGAAAAACACCGAAAAACCACGTGGGGGGAGGCCATCAGCCAAGATGGACAGCCGCCTACCCGAGGACGAACATACGCGATTCAACGAAAATGTGTAAATAATGCAACTTCCTGCCATGAATGGAGCGGGGATCGAAAAGCAGATAAGGCTCGAACTAAAAGAAGGAAAAGTGAATCACTAGCAGCCGAAAAATTAACAGGGGATCGGGAGGCCGATAAAGCCTGGAAATACGTCCCACGACAGGGGATTGAATCCGAGATAAGAGGAAAATAAAGAAATAATGAATAATGGGAAACATAGGGGAAGGCCCGTACCACCCGAAACCGGATACCAAAACAAAGAATTAATGAGAATGAACAAGGAAAAGGGGAGAGACAATGGGTAGTCAATTAATAACCGGAGGTAACACAACGCTCACGCGAGAACCCCAAAATCCGGGAGGTGAAGTAGAAAGGGGGGGGAAGGAATAACAAAACCAAATGACTTGAGGGAAAAGGAGCAGATGATGAAAAGAGAGAGAATCGGCTGAGAGAGTTTGCGAGAAGGTGTCTGAGAGAGAGAGGAGCTGAACACTGAGTCGTGTGAGCCCGCAACTGGAGTGGGACAGATTCCCCTGACGATCATGGGTAGATTACAAACCAGCAAGGTAAGACCAATTTTCGATGAAGTTTAGGATTATGTGGGATAAAGGGATTTAAGTAGCTAAGAGATTAGCTTAGGAGTGTTGGATTTTGGAATATGTAATATTGTATCGCTGAATAAACCATCAATGCACATACATACTTTGGAGATTGTAATGGATGAGTAAAGAAAATAGTTTTTTGACTGACCCGGAACTTTTGGAGTGATCAAAAGACCTAATACGCCTCGGAGGAGAGGGATAGCTTCACTCCACAATTTTATTGTGTTATTAGGCCGCCGAACGGGTCATTGGGTTCAGATTAGCAGGCGGTCGGGTAACAAAGGTAACCAGGGCCCCGGCCCGCCGCCGCCCTGATTACCACACAACGCTCGCATCCACCCCATCGAATAAAGGAATTGTGTTCGAAGGATGTCAGTCCTCCACCCAAGGACTACATTCCTCAGAAACAATACAAAAATGAAATAAATTTGCAAACAGATGAGCTGGAAACTGCATACAATTAAGTATGAGAAACCGTCCAAGGACTGACGTCAGTGTTGGAATTTGATGGGATTTCTCAGGCCCTAATGGAGCTACAAAGATGGGACTACCATCAATCTTCATATTTTGATGTCCTCTAAACAACCATACCCATATTATTGTATTTCATGAAGGTATCGGAAATTTCACCAAATTATGCAATCATTTGGCTGAAAACTGCACCTTCACCTTCAGATGACTTTTCGTGCAACGAACAGTTATTATGTAGATGAACTTTATTTTGGATGCCAGCCGGATGAGAAGGGCCATAAAATTAACATATAAGAAGAAAATCCTATCTCTAACATGAGAAAACCAAAAACCATAAAAAGCCATAAACTTTGGAATGTATAAGTGATAAGATTGGGTGGGATCTCAAAAATCGTATATAAGGGGACACCTCTGGCAGTCCTCTGGCCGTCCCATCTTGTGGACTGGCTGCTCCATTGATCCCTGTTGGCCGGTCGTCCGTGGATGTTGCGTTGCCACCACGCCTTCTGTGCGCCGATCGTGGTCAGCTGCGGTGCCTTCCGCGATCGTCCGGTATCGAGGGCCGCGTACGCGCCCTAAGGCAACCGTACCAGTTGTCTGGGCCAGCGTACGCACCCGTCGACTGGTTCGTTGGCCGCCTGGCCTACCATTGTCGGCCACTTCTTCGGTTGTCGTCATCCGCGATGTCCGCGGTAGTTCCAGGTCGTCCGAGGTTTGGGCATGCGCAATGCCCATTGTGCAGTGACGACTTGGGTTGACCATATCAGGTTGGAAGCACTTTGGACAACCATGGTAATAACAACCTTGAAACTCATACATGTGTCACCCGCTACCCCTGTTAAGTTAAATTTTGCTGTTTTATAATTACCGACCCGCGGAGCAACGGCGAAACATATTAAGATTTTTGGGGTGAGTGGTAGTCGTGAACCTCCTCGGAAA
>JAQGAF010005538.1:0-11867 GCA_034687865.1 Kryphioiulus occultus | reverse complement strand
GTTCTATAGGGGGATAGGGGGGGGACCACCTCCCCCCCCCCTATAGGTGGGACCTTTCTTGCCCAATGTGGGTTTTCACACACCTGGTCGTTGTGAAAAATTGCGTTTTTCCAGCCTGGATAAATGAGTTTTAGGAGGCAATTGCGTGCCCATGGACACTCCTACATAGCTGTGCCATTGGTGGATCCCCGGCTCCCCCATTGGTCAAAAAAGGAGAAAAATATTTGCCCAAAAAGGTTGTTGCACGAAGGCGAACTCGTCCCCTTACCCTCTTATTTTGGCAGGGGGCCGTACCAGGCGCCCTAGGGGGCCCAGGCAGCCATCTTGAAAAAATTTTCTCCGATTTTTAACGAGCCAGACGTGACCCATAAAGCGGACAATTTGCGAAGGAATTTTTGGTGAGACACCCTACCTTTAATGAAAAAGAACGCACCGAATAGTGATTAAGAACGCGTGATGGAAATTATTTGCGAAATATTTTTGCCGAAATTTACGAGCCTGCAAGTGCAATTACCACGTAACTACACTTGTAGAAAGTTGGTTTAACCTAAAAGGTTAATGCATGTTTTGAAAAGGTCCTTACCTATGCCCTGACCTAATGGGACCTAAGGTTAACTATAAATGCTATTCGTTATATGTCGCACTATTTCCAAATTTGCAGTAATGTTTACAAATTTTTACAAGTATACATTTGTATGATGCTTCGAAAATTTGTGTACAATTTTAGAAGTATCATTTGTTAAATTTAAGTGTAATGTGTGCGAATTTAAAAATACATTTACGTTTCTTAGTTTACGAGTATGTGTGCGGATTTAAAAATTACGAGCAAATGTTAAAGTATATTTAAAAACAAATCTAATATAAAAATAATCTAAATCCACTATTTCCAAATTTGCAGTAATGTTTACAAATTTGCAAGTATGATGTTTCGAAAATTTTAGTACAATTTTAAAAGCAGCATTTGTAAAATTTTAAATTTGCAATGCAAAGTGTGCAAGTTTAAAAATATATAAAAATTATATAAATTAAAAAGTATAATATTTAGAAATTTAAAAGTATAACGCAGATTCAAATTTTCGAATATAGTATTGGAAAATTATGTTTACAATGTTACGCAAAATAAACCTAACAAAAATATGGGATTGTGTTTACAAATCTGAAAGTATTAGATTTGCCAATTTAAAAGTATATACTGGTTATATACATTTAAAATTATAATATTTACAAATTTGCGAGTGTATTATGTTTATTGATTTAAAATGTTCTTGTTACAAATTTTTAAATGAATAATGTGTACAGATTAGGCGATATAATGTGTGCAAATTTAAAAGTACGATATTTGGAAATTAAAAAATATTTGGAAATTTAAAGGTAATGTATAATGCAGACTCAAAAATTATAATGCAGAAAATTATAATGTTAACAAATTTACAAGTATATTATTACAAATTTAAAATTATATTCTTCTTACATATTTTTAAATATATAATGTGTACGAATTTATCAATAATGTTTGCAAATTTTTGAAGTATGATATTTTGAAATTTAAAAGTACCGTATAATGCAGATCCAAGTTTACGAGAATAGTGTTTAAGAGAATAATGTTTACAAATTTAAAAGTTATACTCGTAGGTGTAAAAGTTGAAAGTAGATGCATAATGTGTCAAAAGTTCCAATGTATTGTTTGCAAATTTAAGTGCGTGTGCAATTTTTAATTATAACGTTCAAAAATATTTTGCACCCAAATTTAAAGTTATGTACTTGTCACGAATTTTTAAATGTCAGTAGGTGTACAAATCTGCCAATATTTTGTAAATTTAAAACTAATATGCTTACACATACATGCACATCATGTTTCCAAATCTAAAAGAACACCACACAAATTCACGAGTATACAGTAACGTATAAAAATTTATACTCAAATACGTTGACATGATCCTGTATGACGTTTACAAATTTTCAGATACTGTATTACGCTTACAAATTTTCAAATACTGTATGACATTTACAAATTTAAAGAGTTAAAAAGTGTAACAAATTTCAAGAACAATGTTTCCAAATTGGTCAGGTTTTGCTAAAATTGCCCAAACATTTTTCGTACATAATTCGTCATGCTCGGTTCAGTGTAACTAAGCATAGAGTTTAGTAGGATGTTGGTCGCGCCCCCTGGTGTCGCTCCATTAGCCCCAGCGCCACAACCTCACGAAATGAATCGGTCAACACTTTATCCTCTCCTGTATATAGCTTCATTCGTCTTCGGCCCTGTAATTACCTTTTTTTTTTCGTGAGCCGATTTCGTTACGACCGATGAAGAGATTATTATTCTCGTATATACGCGTTATTTCCCAAAAAAATTGCTTGTTTTTTTTTCTTTTTTACGCAAATTAGGCAGGGCTTAACGTCGGTTGGCCAACGGGTTTTTAACACGCAATTTTGACAACCCTAAATAGCCTACCCTCGTTATGCGCACTTGGCTTTTTTATTTTTCAAACATGAAAAATCAGGATGTGTGAACCGAAATTGGTTTCGTGCCTGCCCCCCCAGGCCCCCCCTCCCCCCATGGGCACCCCCTTCATGTGGGCACCCCCTACAACTGGGCACCGACCATGGGCCATCTGCATGGTGGTCAACATCTGGTTCTTGGTATTCTGTGTTTTAAACCTGTGTCCATTTGTGATCCATTGCTGACCATTACTTGAGCTTTTTTTTTAAAAATTGGTTTTAACATAATTCAGTATTGGGTTTAAATTCACCATGAATTCACGAAATAAGCATATCAGTGTAAATGCTTTTGGTGCTTTGTGATCCATTGCAGACCTTTGCTGACCATTACTTGAACTTTACAAAAAAATTTTTAACAAAATTCAATATTGAGTTTAAATTTACCATGTAAAATACGAAATAAGCATGTCAGTGTAAATGCTTTTGGTGCTTTGGATCCTTTGATCAAAAAATATTTGCATAAAATTATTGTGTTTTGAATTTGTCCATTTGTGATCCATTGCTGACCCTTGCTGAGATCTTTGGTGTTTGGAAAACGTGTTTAGAACGTGTTCAAAACATGTTGCAAAAAGATTGTGCTATATATTAGAATGTGTAAATACACGTGTCTCAAATATGTGTCTTTAAGGGACATGTTAGTAGTATAGGAGAAGTCAGTTTCAACGTTTCTGAGTTTTAAAGTTACTTTATGAGTTTCAAAATTACTTCATGAATTTCAAAATTACTTCATGAATTTCAAAGTTACTACATGAGTTTCAAAAGTACTTCATGAGTTTGAAAGTTACTTCATGGGTTTCAAAATTACTTCATGAGTTTCAAAGTTACTTCATGAGTTTCAAATTTACTTCATGAGTTTCAAAGTTACTTCATGAGTTTCAAAATTACTTCATGAGTTTCAAAGTTACTTCATGAGTTTCAAAATTACTTCACGAGTTTCAAAATTACTTCACGAGTTTCAAAGTTACTTCATGAGTTTCAAAGTTACTTCATGAGTTTGAAAATTACTTCATGAGTTTCAAAATTACTTCATGAGTTTCGAAGTTACTTCATGAGTTTCAAAATTACTTCATGAGTTTCGAAGTTACTTCATGAGATTGAAAGTTACTTCATGAGTTTGAAAGTTACTTCATGAGTTTGAAAGTTACTTCATGAGTTTGAAAGTTACTTCATGAGTTTCAAAATTACTTCATGAGTTTCGAAGTTACTTCATGAGTTTCAAAGTTACTTCATGAGTTTCAAAGTTACTTCATGAGTTTCAAAGTTACTTCATGAGTTTCAAAGTTACTTCACGAGTTTCAAAGTTACTTCACGAGTTTCAAAATTACTTAACGAGTTTCAAAATTACTTCACGAGTTTCAAAATTACTTCCATAGGTCCCCAAGTTCTTATCATACATTTTCATAGTGCCTATAAGTCCATTAAGTTCTCAAAATTTCTATAACTTCCTATAGTTTTCAAAGTTTCCAACTTCCATTATATGTTCCCATATTTCTCTTAAGTTCTTATACTGCCTATAAGTTCATTAAGTTCCTACAGTTTTCATAATTTCACCATCAAAAACTTTAGTTCTCATAATTCCCAAAAGTCTCCACAGTTCTCCTCGAAGCTCCTATAAGTTTCCTTAATTCTCATAAGTTGTCATCAGTCCCCACAGCTCTCATATATGTATATATACATAACCATAGTCCGTATTGTTCTTCTAATAAGTTGCCATAAGACCCCATGCGCAGTTCTCATAGTAGCCATACGTCCCATAGTTCTTCTTATGCATAAGTTCTTATAGTTCCTACATATACAATATGTGCCCATGCATATATAGTTCCCATATATTTCCCCATAATTATTATTAAATTCTCACGTATATATTATATACGTATACACTATAAGTATATATTAAGTTCCCATGGTGTTCTATATGAGTTTAAATAATTCTCATAAGTTGCCATAAGTCTCCACAGTTCTCATTGTAACCAAAAGTCATCAAACTCCTGAAGTTTTTTTAATTATCATAATTCTTCTTAATGAACATCTAATGATATCCTTATACGTTATGGTTTGGTTTTTGTGGAGTTTAAAAAATTGAAAACAGATTTTGAAACTCATGTTACCTTGGGCACAAAGGCGCCTTTATCAAACAGGTCAATTTTGGCGAAAAATAACTTGAATCCATGGACTATATACTGTATCCATGTATGTACAAGTAGATATTGGGCAATGGGTCCACCCATAATTTAAATTTCAAAGTGCCCAGGATACGGAGGTTGAATGGCAATAACCCTGGAAAAAGTTAAGACGAAACTTTTCCACCTTATAATTATATTCGGATGTAGCATGATGCGATAAAAGGCAACAAAAAAGCTTTTGGCCAAAAAAACAATCACTTTGAAGTTGCACCCGTTATGTGTTTGCCCACTAAAGGTAAATATTTATGCTCGGATTTCATCCACACCTCCGCCAAATTTCGTCCTATCTCCCCCTTCTGGTCCCCCCCTTAGCACCCCAGAAACGTATCATTATGGTGCGTGAGCGTGGCTGGATTTTCAAATTATACATGGCGTTTAATGTGGCATTTTTTCTGACCCAAACCACCTCAGCCACATCGGAATCCTCGCATTTTTAGCATAACTTCGACATTTCACATCTGTAATTATAGTGGTCGATTAGCACAGTGTTTTCATGCATAATGGCTGACCAGCTGCTAAGTGGCGCCATCTATGACTTGCTCAGATATGAAATTTATCATCTGTGAAGTTCCAATGTACATGTACTGTTCATGGGAACAGTTACAGTATAAGGTATGCACCATCTTTAAGTGTAATTCGTATAAATTGCACTTATTATGGTACAAATCTAAACGTGCTAAAATATAAGACATAATACATGCATGGTATACCAATTTTTTATAGCACGTTTGGACTTGTTGGATATGTGCACCATTGCTCGGTAAACATCAGATTAAATGTTTGCTGTGCCAGAAATTAGTTTGGTAAACATAAGCCAGAAGTATATTATATGTCAGGAGTTTTCACATATAAGTTTCCATAATTTTCATAAGTTTTCATAGTTGTAAAAGTTTCATAAGTTTTCATAGTTGTAAAAGTTTCATAAGTTTTCATAGTTGTAAAAGTTTCATAAGTTTTCATAGTGACCAAAAGTCTCTATATGCAAAAGTCTATAGTTCTTCTCATAAGTTCTCCTATATAGTCACCATAAGTTGTTAGGGCATATGCAACACTTTCCTATATAGTTCGTATTAAATTGCACTAAGTATGGGACAAATGTATACATGTAGTTGAAACATGCTGACATGTTGCACGCGTCAATTTTTCTTTTGGCATTAGCATGTTTTTGACATGTTGGAAAAGTGCACAATTGATTGGTAAACATGACATGAAATGTCTGCTGTACCAAAAAATAGTTTGGTAAACATAATCCAGAAGTATGTTTGTTATAGGTCAGAAGTTTTCTGAGGTTTTCTTAATTTTTGTTAGGGCATATGCAACACCTTCCTATATTTGGTGTTAAATTACATTTAGTATGGGACAAATCTAGTTGAAACATGCTAAAACATAAGACATATATCAATTTTTCCTTTGGTATTAGCATAGTTTTGACATGTTTTAAATGTGCACAAGTGCTTAGTAAACATGAGATGAAATGTTTGCGGTGCCAAAAAATAGTTTGGTAAACATAAGCCAGAAGTATATACTATAGGTTAGGAGTTTTCTGATGTTTTCCTGATTTTCGTTTTGGAACTTGTCATTATTAGCATAACAAGTGTCATTATGAGATAACCTATTAGTCATTTTGGAAGTGTCGGAAATGTGAGTGGTTTGTAAACATAAGCCCAATTGCATTTCCCAAAATTATATACAGTACTTATATAGGTCTGGCGTTTTCTTAGGTTTTCCCAAGCTTTTAGGGAAAATGTCATTATGAGAAAATGAAAAGTGTCATTATGAGATAACTTATTAGGCTTTTTTGACATGTCGAAAATGTGAATAGTTGGAACACCTAAGCTAAGAACGTTTGATCTCCCAAAATACATATATAGATCTGACCTTTTCTAAGGTTTTCCTAAGTTGTTTTTTTAACTTGTCATTATTAGAGTGACATGTGATTTTATGAGATAACATTTACAGTACTAAATTTTCCTCCAAAATTAGCCAAAGGGCAAGTTACATGTTTTTTTTTTATTTGCTAAAAATCTTTATTCTATATGTTTTTGGTCCAAAACATCCCTCAGGTTCTTTAAAATTTTCACCCGAATTATTTCACCAATTATTCACCGGTATTATTTCACCAAACCGAGATAGGTATTTCATTGATATGTTTTCCTAAAATCACTCGAGTTATCATAAACAAGCTTAAGTATGAGAATTCTAGACAGTGCACAACTGTGGATTTTGAGTTATCATTCGTAATCCATAGTTTTTTTTAAAAAAATATTGAAATTATATGTATACACAACTATTGAAAGTGTTTGAAATTATACAGTTATTGAGTTTTATAAATTATACTTTCATTGAAAATGGCAGAATTATACACAGTTAATTGACACTTGATTTTGACCCTACATTTTTTTCGATTCAGGTTTATTACTCGCCTCATCACTCGGACACTGGTCAGTTGGTCAGTTCATTGCCCAGAGCTCCACATAACGATGATCCGCAATGGAAGGACCCTTAATGACGTCATCGACAAAAAGGTATGATCGTAAATCAGTGTAATTGGGTCGTGAGAAACCGCTTTCTCATCGGTCCTGGTCAGCTTAAGGTGGTGTCACAAAAGTCGATGATGGGGGCCTAATGGTCCATGAAACGTTTTGAAAATTGATTTTTATTTCTGGGTTGGGGCAGTGTTATCTTGTCACGCTTCTGGGTGGTTCGCAGGCCCAATATGGCCCTTGAAATCCCCTTAAGAATGGGCATGCATGCAAAAGGGGCAACCATATTCCTGCCTGTATCTCGGATCGATTTGCCCCTGAAGACATATTATAAATGTCCTTAAGACCCTAAACACCGAGAAGATTTAGGGTGGGGGATCCATAGCATTGCAGGCAAGGATTTAGGTCCTATATAACCGAGTTTTATTTCCCCGAAAGACCACAATGGATGATGGACCAATAAAACCATCTTTTCGTAAGGGGCACCCCCTTGCATTTGCTTTGCTCTTTTCACTGTTTTCGAACTGGCTTCAAGGGGCATTTTATGTTTTCCACGTGAAAAAAGACCATCAATGGGCACCTTTTGTCCACAGTTGTCCCACACTGGACCCTTTGCTGGTCCTATTGCCTTCAGACAGTTTTAAAGCGTGACGCAGTTTTGTGATGTTAGGGGCCGTTAGAAACTCAATGGGAAGATTTCGGCCACCGGCTGGACAATGGTCAAGCCGGCGGCCACGTGAGCAGCGGGTGGCGCTGTTGTGACCACTGATGACCGGCAATCAAGCTTGGCCAGGCCAAACTTAGGGGTGCTGGACAAAGGTGGTCAACAATGACCTCCTAATGGGTTGATTTTCGGCATTTTGGTCGCCAAAGTGTTTCCATTCATCGGTGTGGTCAGTTGGTCACTTCGCAGCGATCGCTCACCAACTTGGGTCCGATTGTAGTTTTGCCGCCTCGGTGCTTGCGTGGTCAGCGCTGTCTGTCTGCGTCCACTACCTCCGTTCATGGGCACTGACCAATGTCCAGTTTTTGGCATGGTCAGTTGACAGGTCGGAATTTTTGAAAATGTAAATGTTGCGTTTTATACACAAATTGACTTCCTATTTTGGGAATTTTGGAAATATATATTTGAAAATGTTGGATTAGATAGATTATAAGAACATATAATGGAAAAATTGAAATGTGACTGGAAAAAATGTTAGAATATTTGAAGATATTGGCGAAAATTTCAAATGTAACTGGAAAATGTTGGAAAGTTAGAACATGCTATAAAGAAAAATTGGTATATTACTGGAAAATGTTGCTAGAATACTACTATAAACATGTTGGAATATTACGATGAAATATTTGAACGTATGAGGGGAAATTGGAATGTTACTGAAAAATGGCATTAGAATGTTACTAGAAAAATGTTGAAGTATTAGGGCATATTAGGGACAATTTGCGATGTTTCTGGAAAATGTTAATAGAATGTCACTAGAAAAAGTTTGGAGTAATAGATGGAATGTTGAAAGGTATTGGGGGAAATTGGAATGTTACTGGAAAATGCTGCTAGAATGTTTCACTAGAAAAATGTGGTAATATTACACGGAATGTTGAAACGTATTGGGGATAATTGCCATGTTACTGGAAAATGTTACTAGAATGTTACAGGATAAACGTTGGAATATTAGGTTGAATGTTTAAACGTATTGAGGGAAAATTGAAATGTAACTGGAAAGTGTTACTAGAATGTTACTAGAAAATGTTGGAATAACAGATGGAATTTTGGAATGTTTTGGGGGAAAATTGGAATATTTCTCCATGGAAAATGTTACTAGAAAAATGTTGGAATATTATATGGAATGTTGAAACGTTTTCGGTAAAATTGGAATGTAACTGGAAAGTGTAACTAGACTGCTACTGGAAACATTTTGAAATATTAGGGTACATTAGGGACAATTTGAAATGTTTCTGGAAAATGTTAATTGAATGCAAATAGAAAAAGTTCGGAATATTAAAACGTATTAGATTAGGGGAAAATTGGAATGTTATTGGAAAACGTTACTAGAATGTCTCTCAATAAATGTTGTAATATTAGATGGAATATTAGATCGTATTGGGAGAAAATTGCCACGTTACTGGAACATGCTACTAGAATGTTAGTAGGAAAATGTTGGAATAACAGATGGAATATTGGAATGTTTTGGGGGAAAATAGGAATATTTCTGGAAAATGTTACTGGAAAAATGTTGGAATATTAGGTGGAATGTTGACACGTTTTCGGGAAAATTGGAATGTAACTGGAAAGTGTTACTAGACTGCTACTGGAAACTTTTTGAAATATTAGGGTATATTAGGGACAATTTGCAATAGTTTCTGGAAAATGTTAATTGAATGCAAATAAAAAAAGTTCGGAATATTAAATAGAATATTAAAACGTATTAGATTAGGGGAAAATCGGAATGTTACTGGAAAACGCTACTAGAATGTTTCTCAAAAAAATGTTGTAATATTAGATGCCAATATTACATTCCAATTAGATCGTATTGGGAGAAAATTGCCACGTTACTGGAACATGTTACTAGAATGTTATTAGACAAATGTTGGAATATTAGGTGGTATTAGGGAAAAATTGAAATGTTACTGGAAAATGTAATGCCCAACCTAAAGGGGTACCGTTTTGGTGTGACGATGTGAACGCGTGGTGCGCTTGACCACTTGTGTCTTCGGTCACAGTGGACATTGTGACGTTGATGACCGCTCCCGGCATGCAACGGGGGGTATCCGTCGACAATTTGCAACAATTTCGTCTTTACTAGTCGGCTTGTCGTTTTTATTGAAAGGCCATAATTTAATCCATGATCTGACCATTGTCCACTTCTGGTCAGTTGCCCCCCGCGAGAAAGCCTCCTCCTCCTCGCTAAACAATGGCCCTGCTTCAGGAGGCTACCGAATTCCCACACATTTTTAACATTCCTGGTGCCCTTTGGTAACGATGGATCTTTTGTGAGTGACCAGATACCCGGGTCATTTCACTTAATCCAGATAAATTTCAACCAGGAAGATAATATGAAGTTTTAAAATGTGGGAAAATAATTCGGAGCATAAATGGTTGTTATTAAGTTTTGAGTTGGGGTTAGGACCCTTTCGCATAGCTTGACCATACGTGGCTCTAAAGTAGGTTAGGGCCATATTATTGGCCCATTTAAATCCGAAATTTGGCTCAGAAAACAAGGTGGCAAATACTCGTAAAATATGTAATTGTCGACCAACGATTTCATGTTTTTTTAAATTTAAACCAGGGGTGCCAAATATGGCCCTAAGACAATTCAGTTTTTGTTTTCGCCAGAACTACTAGCTGCTAATTATTGCAAAATTTATGTTCGGGGTGAGAGAATTTGACAACCTGTTTTTAGGTTTCGTATGATTTTCGTATGATGTTTGTATGATTTTAATTTCGACACTGACGAATTGTATTTGGTATACAATGCAATATTTCGAGAAATGTTTCAAACAAATTTCGATAAAATTTAATTATTAGCATGGATTGCAAATACGGACATATTTCAAGGACGTACATTTTCTTTAAATTTTTGAAGAAAAAATTTCCCTCAATAGTATTTCTTATAATCAGAAAAAATTATTAAAAACATTATTGATTCTGGTAATAAATACTTGTTCAGATTACATTAGAGCATTCATTATTAGTAGCATCGATCATTATTTCGTATATAAAATCAGTATTTACCTGAATTGGGTAAAATTAACTTTATTCTGATAAACAGTATTGGGTGTCACAACAAATTTCTCATTAGCGTTTTTGGGTAAAATCCTTTGGAAAGCTGGGATTTATAAAAATGAGATATAAATGTTTGAAATCTTAAAGCACCTTCCAGAAAACTTAAAATATAACAATCATGTACAAAGTGATGGTTATCAACAATAACACCACGGAAATGGTGTTTGTTTCATCAAATATCATAAAAAATACTTACTATAATATATGCATTATATCTTCTATCATTAAAATTAATAGCGGAACATTACAACGTATCCAAATCATTTTTGCGTAATTAAGTTTACTTTTGCTATCATACTGTACGTTCTTGGATAATAATAACGTTACAGTAATATCACTGTTCCTGATATACTGTTCCTGACGTTATTAAAATCCTTGACATGATTAAAAACTTAAAATTATTGTTATTGTATATTGTTGTACCAGAACGTCATTTACCTTATTATTATTATGTATTCTTACAAGAAACTGTTTTTGGTCTCAATAAATTTCAATACGAATTTGAATGCCAACCCACATGAAAAGGAAATTCATTTCGAAATACATTGCAAATTGGGAAATGTATTGCAAATATATTGGACATGTATTTAGCGGCAAAACATTCACAGCAAATACATTTCTAAATGCATACAGCGATGTATTTTAGTAATGTATTTTAAAATGCATTTTTCAAAGCATTACGAAATACATTGAACAATGCATTATACGTAATTGAGTAGCCAATTTGTGATGTTCCCATTTTAGTGGGATGTATATTATAATTTATATAGGTAGAAACAAATGATAACCAAACACTTGATTTGTGTAAGATTAAGAAGTTAATTTGCACTGCTACTGATAGCTTTAATTTAGAAATTAAGAGGGTTTTTGATATGAAATTTAGAAATTGTGGTAATGTTGAGGGTTAATTATATCATC
>JAQGAF010005537.1:0-11868 GCA_034687865.1 Kryphioiulus occultus | reverse complement strand
ATCGAATTTTTGAAATCAATTTTGAATCGAATTTTTGAAATCAATTTTGAATCGAATTTTTGAAATCAATTTTGAATCGAATTTTTGAAATCAATTTTGAATTCAATTTTTGAATTCAATTTTGAATCGAATTTTTGAAATCAATTTTGAATCGAATTTTTTAAATCAATTTTGAATCGAATTTTTGAAATCAATTTTGAATCGCATTTTTGAAATCAATTTTGAATAGAAATTTTGAAATCAATTTTGAATCGAATTTTTGAAATCAATTTTGAATTTAATTTTTGAAATCATTTTTGAAATCAATTTTTGAAATCAATTTTGAAATCAATTTTGAATTCAATTTTTGAAATCAATTTTTGAAATCAATTTTGAATTCAATTTTTGAAATCAATTTTGAATTCAATTTTGAATTCAATTTTTGAAATCAATTTTGAATTCAATTTTATTTTTATTTTGTGCTTAATACTATCTGTCAAGCAAGTAATTCAAGGTGTCTTCTTGATACGGTATTGCAAATACCACGACTTTTCAATGACTTTTTCACGACTTGAAAAATGTTCAATACTTGTTTTGTTAAAATATAGTACTTTAGTCGTTCAATTTTATAATGAAAGCTAGCTGAAACGTATGAACACGTTTTCAACATACTCAGGGCTGGTAGTGGCTCTAGGCAAAATTGTATCCAATCATGTATCCACCAAAAGACTGATTTGTATCCAAAATATATCCTAAAAAATCACTTTGATATCCAAATGTATCCACTCTTCAGTGTTCACGAACCATCTCACTAATAATAGAGAAAAATCACTTTACCAAACTGTTCAATCTTTTTTTTTGGAATTGACTGATGGCATATTTAGAACTTTGTCAACATACGAATTTTGATTACTCACGTATAAAGACAGTATGGAGTAGCTACAGAGAGTAGGGGTAAGAAATCTGTAGTCCTATGTCACCCATTATTTCCATTTTAATCTAATATGTTTTCTTACTTGGTGATACGAGATGATTGCGCCCTATCATTCTGGTGAAATGATGTTTAAATTAAGGCCTTGTGAGTTTTCCATATAAACACAAAAAGTCGTTTGTATGCACTTTGCCTTTAAAATAGCTATTTTGTATCCATTTGCATCAAAAGTATCAACACGTACCCAAAGTGCTCATTTGTATCCACTCTCCCAGCCCTGACATACTTGAACAACACAGTTGATCAATGCTAATTGAACAACAAAAGTTGAATCTTGAGAACCCGGCTTAAGTGACACTTCAAATTGTACGCCATCACTAAATGGGGATTGTCAGAAACAATGTGCCAAACTGATGAAATGACTTTTCCATAACAGAGTGTCTACTGAACTGAAATTTCATTTTTCCAGTATTTTTTCCAGTATTTTCCAGTATAAAATTATTTTTTTCCTGTATTTTCCAGTAAAAAAATTTTTTTTCCTGAATTTTCCAGTATAAAAATTGTTTTTTTCCAGAATTTTCCAGTATAAAAATCATTTTTTCCAGTATCTTCCAGTATAAAAAGTATTTTTTCCAGTATTTTCCAGTATAAAAATTATTTTTTCCAGTATTTTCCCGTATAAAAATTATTTTTTTTCAGAATTTTCCAGTCTAAAAATTATTTTTTTCCAGAATTTTCCAGTATAAAAATTATTTTTTTCCAGTATTTTCCAGTATAAAAATTATTTCTTTCCAGTATTTTCCAGTATAAAATTATTTTTTTCCTGTATTTTCCAGTATAAAAATTATTTTTTCCAGTATTTTCCAGTATAAAAATTATTTTTTTTTCCTGTATTTTCCAGTATAAAAATATTTTCTTCCTGTATTTTCCAGTATAAAAATATTTTCTTCCAGTATTTTCCAGCATAAAAATTAATTTTTTTCCTGTATTTTCCAGTATAAAAATTATTTTTTTCCAGAATTTTCCAGTATAAAAATTATTTGTTTCCAGTTTAAAAAATACAATTTTTTTAGTTCAGCAAACAATTTTTTATGTCAGTTATACGCTCACCAGGGGCGGATACAGCATTTTTCGAGAAAAGGCGAATTATTGTTAACAAAAACGTGTCCCACACACTTGGTTTTACACATATTTCCAAAAATTTTGTTTCAGATCAATAATTTAAAAGCCCTGATGGCGAAATTTTTAGATAAACTTAATATGAAATTATGACATTTTTTTAAAACCAGATACACATGATTGGTTTTTACACAGATTTCCATGCATGTCATCATTTCCAGACAGTCGGATCCAGACACGTGGTCACACAGGGAGTGGACACGTGGTGACGTGGTCACACTGGTGTCATGGGGCAGAATTTTTAGTATTTTTCAGAAAATAAATTTGAAATTGAAAAATTTCCAGTATCAAAAAAAAATTCCAGTACATTCCAGTATGAAAATGAATTCAAGTACATTCCAGCAGACACTATGTAACCAACAGTTTTTTTAATGTATTTTTGTAATGAGGGAAGAACTTGATGATTACCCGATACATATACTAAGTAGCGTTTTTCTATTTCATCATTCACGAATTTTTACATTAGATATAAACGACTTCAGCGTTTTCAGTAAACCCTGCAACGCCTTCAGGAATTTGCTTAAATGCCAAAAAAAGCACTGCTCTTCATTTCACTCGATAAGACTCATCCGCTCTGAAGAGCCCAAAGCCCATGAGCGAGTGGGTTGGCCCTTTTATGTTTTCGCCTTCTCCATCCACCCCCGTGCCCAGACATAATAAGTCGCTTCGGTTTCATCCCCTTTAAAAATGCGGAAATTTAAAGGCGAAGCCACATTCCGCTAGCCTCCAAACCACAATCCTTTCGAGGTCATCTTCAACTTGTTGTCTACTGGATTTGGTACATGTATTGAAAATTCAATGACTTTTTCATCACTTCATAAAATTGTACATCATGCATGGCTCATACCGAAAACTGCAACTAAATTTCCCTGACTTTCCCTGACCAAATCTGATTAATTTCCCTGACTTATCAATAAAATGTCACGTGTAATTAAAATTAACTTTATCTGCATCACCACAATTAACTAATTTTTTTGTATTTTTTTGTAACTCAATTTCCCTGACTTTCTCTGACCAAATCTGAATAATTTCCCTGACTTATCAAATAAATGCCACGCGTAATTAAAATTAACTTGATCCGCAACACCACAATTAACTTTATTTTTTTTCATCTCAATTTCCCTGACTTTCTCTGACCAAATTGATTAATTTCCCTGAATTACCAATAAAATGTCACGTGTAATTAAAATTAACTTTATCTGCAACACCACAATTAACTATATTTTTTTGTATTTTTTTTGTAACTCAATTTCCTTGATTTTCCCTGACCAATTTGATTAATTTCCCTGGCTTATCAATAAAATGTCACGTGTAATTAAAATTAACTTTATCTGCAACACCACAATTAACTATATATTTTTGTATTTTTTTTTTGCAATTCAATTTCCCTGATTTTCCCTGACCAAATCTGATTAATTTCCCTGACTTATCAATAAAATGCCACGCGTAATTAAAATTAACTTGATCCGCAATACCACAATTAACTATATATTTTTGTATCTCAATTTCCCTGACTTTCTCTGACCAATTTGATTAATTTCCCTGACATCAATAAAATGTCACGTGTAATTAAAATTAACTTTATCTGCAACACTACAATTAACTATATATTTTTGCATTTTTCTATCAGGATGACTATCAATATCTTCGATTGAATTTCCCTGAAGTTTTCAGATATTATAGGCAATATTCGGACAATTTCCAGCCAATTTCAAGAAACAATTTTTACGGATCTAATCCGAGCAAGTACAATTTTTTTTTAAAAATTACGAGAAATATTAGATTTTTGGTGTATTAATATTAATAACTATGCGAACGTAGAAAAATCCACGACTTTTTCATAATTTCAAAAAATTGTACATCATGGCTCAATTTCTCTGACCAAATCTGAATAATTTCCCTGACTTATCAATAAAATGTCACGTGTAATTAAAATTAACTTTATCTGCAACACTTCAATTTACTATATTTTGTCTTTTTCTGTCAGGATGACTATCCACAACTTCAATTTAATTTCCTTGACTTTTCCAGGTATTCCAGACACTCTTTGGACAATTTCCAGACAATTTCAAGAACATTTTTTACAGTTTTGATCCGAGCAAATACACCATATGGCGAAAATGTTAGAAATTGCAGATCCGATCACGAAATAATGGAATTAGCCAACAATTTTGTAAGAAGAAATAATCTTAATACCATAATTAAGAGACAGCCATACGCGAAATTTTTTAAAAATTACGAGAAATATTGGATTTTTAGTGTATTAATATTAATAACAATGCAGACACTAGTGGTTGAAACCACTAGATCTCAAACTCTGCATTTTTTGAGGAATTCTTCTTTCTTCACAATGACGGAAACCAGTAGACGAAAAATTTTTAACAAAAATAATGCATTTTAGGTGAAGTTTTCATAGGAAAAATTAACGTTAACGATAAGAAATGATAAAAAAGTAGATCAAGTAGATCACAAATACAGCTTTTCTAATGCTTTTCATGAGATACTTAAAGCAATCAAAATAGTTGTGCCACAACAAATTTTCAGACATTATGAATTTCCCTGACTTCCCCTAACTTAAAGGTCAAAATGTCAACATTTCCATGACTTTCCCTGACCACATTTCATTTCCTTGACGGTATGAACCCTGTATAAAGAGATATTTTTCATCCATATCTCTTTCACTGTCAACATTTACGACTATGACGTTTTAGGGCGACATTCCTCGCAAATGGCACCACCTTCACCCCCACGTGACGGCCACGTGTGCATTCTTGGTTGCGTTTCGATATCTGGACTTTTCCAGTGAAAACTAGCTAACTTATAACCGTACGCCTGGTTTTCATCGTTCCGAACCGTATCGTGTTTACACGACCAGAAAATATGGAACACAAATGCATATAAACAGAAAATAACTTAACGGCGTTTCGCCTTCGCAACTCTTAATGTCGAGGTTTTGGCCTTCGTCATTCACCCCGGTTGGCCCTCTTGCACGTGGTGACCTCACCTAGGAGAGGCTTCCATTCAATTTGGGAATCCCAACCGCCATGAGGTCGAGTTACGTAAAACTCACAACGTGCTCAAAAAAATGGTGTATTTGCTCGACTCGACTCGACCTTGGACTGGTCATCATGGGTGTCAAACTGACCGTCTCAGGGTGGAGGATTCAACGGAAGCCACGAGAAACTAGACCGTTGGCTAAAAAGGCCGGATATATCCGAAAAACCGGAAATGATGCTGCGACAACCAGCCATATCACCTACTTTCGAATATGCAAGTTTGAGGTCGAGTTTGCGAAATTGAGATTTTGGTCAGGGTGTCTACTAGATTTTGTACTGCAAATTCAATGACATTTCAATGACGTTTTCATGATGTAACTTTCCACAAAAATGAAAGTTTCAACTTTTATGATAATTCAATGAAGTTGAAATTATCATGACGCATGGTTCCCCAAAAATGAAACTTTCAAATTTCATGATATTTCAACGAGTTTTTCATGAAGCAGGGTTCCCCAATAATGAAATTTTTAACTTCCCTGAGTTTTCCGGATTTTAAAACAAATTTCCTTGACCGCCCTAACCACTGAAAATGGAAAATTGACATATGCGGGATTACTGTATTACAGTAAGGCCTATTGCTTTTTTCTTATAAAAGCAAGAGACAGAACATGAATTTCTTACGAATTTTTGATGCACTGATGATGTAAATTGTATAACTGACATGAATTCCCCGACTTTTTCAAAGTAAATAAATTTTCCCTGACTTTTACAGGCCTTTTAAATTTCCCTGACATTTCCAGGCCATTTCAATTTCTCTTACATTTCCAGACCCGTTAAGTTTCCCTGACATTTCCAGATCTTTTCAATTTCCCTGACATTTCCAGATTTTTTAAATTTCCCTGACATTTCCAGACCTTTTCAATTTCCCTGACATTTCTAGGCCATTTCAATTTCTCTTACATTTCCAGGCCCTTTAAGTTTCCCTGACATTTCCAGATCTTTTCAATTTCCCTGACATTTCCAGGGCTTTATAAATTTCCCTGACTTTTACCAGGTTTTCCAGGTCTGGAGGAACCCTGTGACGTCAAATATTTTTCAATGCCTAGGGGCGTTCAAGTTTTACGTCGTCACTGGACAGTGATTTTCAGAAACATCCTCTCACATTCATGACATGATCATTGGTCAAAAAACGCGAAATATTTGTGCGAAACTTGATGAATTTTAACCAGAATTTTCATTTTGTGAATTAAAGGCAAAAAGTGAATAACTAACGCCAATTTTACAGACTTTTCCACGACTTCACGGCCCTGAATACCATTTCATGACTTTTCCATGACTCTTTTGATCGATACTAGGATTTGCTAACAAAAACTTTGTGCATGTGCAAATATACTACACCAAGCATGAAAAATTTAATTCGCAAATTTTCACCACCCACACAACTTCAGAAAACTAGTATCACTCTGTTTGAATTGGATTTCTCATAGGGTTTTAGTATAACCTATTTCCAAAATACGAGAAACAAAATATAGCCACCAAAAACCTGGGAAACATTAATTTACTTTACCATATGAACTCTAAATTAAACTAGCTGACTTTCACTGTATAGTTCCAGCTAGAACAGTTCCCGAAATATCGTAAAACTGTTTTCGTGAAAAATAAAATGAAATTTCTTCTCAAAATCTGCTACTATTTGTTTTTTTTAAAAAACCCGTCGAATGTGCTAACTCCATGGAGCCACTGCCGTTTTGTTGTTTATTGGAAAAATGCTCTATAAAATGACCGTTAATGCATCGAGGCAAGTTAGGCTTAGCACTCACTTTATGCCCTTTTTCGAAGACGTTATTAGATTTCCGTTTCCTGAAATTCAAAAACCCCAGACGCCAGTTACGAAGCTCAAATTGCGCTTTTTATGGGGAATCGTTTGACGAAATCGCGCGTTAAAACCGGCTGAAAATGGACCCAAATTCAGAGTAAAAAAGGATGACATAAGAAGAAAAAAACCCAGAGGAAGGGGCGTCGCAGCCATAACGATGACGTCAAAGGGACAAAACCAGGGAGTAAGAGAAGTTCGTCTCGATTAGGTCCCAAGAGAGAAACTTTGGAAGTGAAATTTTCAATACGTGTACATGTATTCGATTTCAAACAGTTATGCAGCAATGAAACGACATGGTTCATATACCGAAATTTGCAACTAAATTCCTCTGTCTTTTCTTGACCAAATCTGATTAATTCCCCTGACTTATCAACTAAAAATGTGACGTGTCATTAAAATTAACTTTATCTGAAACACTACGATGAACTATATTTTTTGTATTTTTCTGTCAGGATGACTAGCCAATTCTTCAGTTGACTTTCCCTGACTTTCCTTGACCAAATCTGATTAATTTCCCTGACTTATCAAATAACAATGTCACGTGTAATTAAAATTAACTTTATCTGCAACACTACGATGAACTATATTTTTTGTATTTTTCTGTCAGGATGACTAGCCGAATCTTCAGTTGAATTTCCCTGACTTTTCCAGGTTTTTCAGACACATTTTTGGAAAATTTCCCGACAATTTCAAAAAACGATGTTTACAGATTTGATCCAAGGAAATATACCACATGGCGGAAATTTTAGAAATTATAGATCTGATCAAGAAATGATGGAATTCGCCCACAATTCTGTAAGAAGAAATTATAACACTAATAATTAAGAGACTGCCAAAGGCGAAATTTTTCAAAAAATTACACGAAATATTGGATTTTAAGGTAATTAATATTAATAACGATGAGAACATTAGTGGTCGAAACAACTACATCTTAAACACTACATTTATAAGAACTTCTTTGAAATATTACAAAATGCTTCATAAAGATGGAAACGCCTAGGCGAAAATTTTTTAACAAAAATAATGCATTTTAGGTGAATTTTTCCTAAGGAAAATTAATGATAATGAAAACGCCGTTGGCGAAATTTTTAGAAAAAGTAGATCACAAATACAGCTTTTCTAATGCTTTGCATGAGATACTTATACCAATCAAAATAGTTGTACCACAACAAATTATGGAAATTTGTTGTGGTACAACAAATTTCCATAATGGACATAATGGACAAAATGTCAAGATTTCCCTGACTTTCCAGGACGGTATGAACCTGTTTTCAGACTCCCCAAAACCTGATCTTAACATTGCCAACAAAGCACAACTTGCGTCAACCGCACCTGATGGTGGTTTGTCCACTCCACCAAATCCGGGATACCTTATCGCCGATTTCTAGTAATTTTATTGGGAGTTCCAGATGTCAGGATTTACGCGCTATCTCGTCGAAATTTTATTTAGTTTCGGGATTAGGAGAATTTCCGCCAATCTCAACGTGGTTTTATCCACGATGACGTTGGTTCGTTCCTTGGGAATTCCAAATCCGCATCCGATTTCAGCTGATCGGCTTTAAAAACACACTCGTTTATCAAAAACTGATATTTCAAGAAAATGTCAGCGCCCACCCACACGTTTCCGATTGGATTTCTGATAGATACACGAATGTCCAAATGGGAATTCAGAAGAAAATTTCGCGCCCCGAGGAATGAATCGAATCACATGGTGGAGAGGATAAGGTGAAATCAACACCAAGAATACTTTTACACCTAACTGATTTTGGTCATTCATCCACAATCTTAAGTAGACTCTCCCACTCAACATCGAACTGGTACGTAATGAGTCATGCACTAATTATCGCCATTTCAGGGTGTCTACTGGGTTTGGTATTGCAAATTCCATGACTTTTCCATGACCTTAAAAAATGTTCATGCCTATTAGAATATGGGGCCATTCAAGTTTTATGTCATCAATAAATAGTGATTTACAGAAACATTGTCTATATACCACAGCGATGATATGATTATTGGCTGAAAACTGCATAGGTGAATTTTTTTTTTTTTGCAAAATGATGAATTTTAGCACACATTATTATTTTATAAATCATTAACCAAAGGCAAAAATTCCATTACTCTGATACAAATTTCATGACTTCTATGGCAACCTGATTAGGGTGTCTACTGGATTTGGTATCACAAATTCCATGACTTTTCCATGACCTTAAAAATATTCATGCCTATTAGAATATGGGGCCATTCAAGTTTTATGTCATCAATAAACAGCGATTTTTGGAAACATTGTCTATATACCACAGCGATGATATGATTATTGGCTAAAAAACCTCATATGTGAATTAGCTTTTTTTTGGCATAATGATGAATTTTAACACACATTTTTATTTTATGAATCAACCAAAGGCAAAAATTCCATTACCCTGATGCACATTTTATGACTCTTGCATGACCCTGATGCGATTTTTTTAATTTTTCTTGTCTTCCATGACACCCTGATTATGGTGTCATGACTTTTTCATGATATTAAAAAAATTTCCATGCCAATTAGAATATGGGGCCGTTCAAGTTTCATGTCATCAATAAATAGCGATTTACAGAAACATTCTCTACCACAGTGATACGCGACATTTTTTTTGCAAAACTGGATAACAATTGATGAATTTTAATCCAATTTTTTAATTTAAGAATCATTGGAAGGTAAAAATTCCATGACCGTGTTGTAATTTCCATGGCTTCCATGACCTGGATCTCATTTCATGACATTTCCATGGTTTCCATGACCTGGATCTCATTTCATGACTTATCCATGGCTTCCATGACCTGGATCTCATTTCGTGACATTTCCATGACTTTTGCATGGCTTGAATCTCATTTTGTCTTTTCCATGGTTTCCATGACCAGAATCTCATTTCATGACTTTTCCATGGCTTCCATCACCTGAATCTCATTTCATGACATTTCCATGACTTTTCCATGACCAGAATCTCATTTCATGTCTTTTCCATGACTTCCATGACCTGAATCTCATTTCGTTACATTTCCATGACTTTTCAATGACCAGAATCTCATTTCATGACTTTTCCATGGCTTGAATCTCATTTCATGTCTTTGCCAAGGCTTCCATGACCTGAATCTCATTTCATTACATTTCCATGACTTTTCCATGTCTGGTAGACACGAATTCCCTGATTTTCACCAGGTTTTAGTTCCCTGACAGCTCCCTGATCAGCCATTATGGCAAATATTCGTGTCGTCGGAATATCGAAAATTTTGCTTTTATAAAAACACACCAATTCCACTTTGCAATGTTTCATATGCAGATTTTTCAAACAGGGGTCATCCATTAACATTATTCACGATACCATGACTTGAAATCACACGTCACATTAGCCACAGTACTGCGGGAATACGCCAGGTATAATAAATGTCCATTCCTGGGTCGTAATGTGTCACACTAATCCCAGAAGATGGGTCCCAATTTGTCGTGAAAATTTACGACACCACCCCCGCTTCACACGTGCGTTTGAGGTGTTTTCGAGGTATATCTTTGTGCGCAAAAAGCCAACCGCTAAAAATAGGCAGATTTCCAAGCAGATTTGTGGCTCACAGATCGAAGAATAAACAAACACTAACGAAGAAATGAAGATTGCGCAACGAGATGCAGGTACGAAAACAACCGAAAATAATGATCAGAGAACATGGACAGTAGAACCTCCCCATGTTGACCACATTCTAACTGACCAGACGACCACCACATTAACTCAATGGAAGGTGATGTCTACGTGTTGACAAAGTTGGACTATGACACACAATAGCAATTTACTCTCTGCATGTTGACCATCATGGCCTCAACATGCAAAGTCATGGATGATTAAATTTATTGGCTGCTTGCAAAACTTATAATGTTCGCCCCTTAACAGTAACTGTTTCCATAGAGGTACAAGAGTTTATTTTGAACCCCTTCAGTGTACGTAACCAAAGTATAAAGGGGGCTTGGCAGTAAATAAGGGAAATTAATTTTTTAATTTGAAGCTCAAAAATAAAGCATCGAAGAATTTGATTCGAAATTTGTGCCGTTTATTACCACAACAGTTAGGACAATTGTCTGGACTTGCTTTCGTATCTGACGGAATGAAATTTCCAACTACACTGTACATTACAGTGTTTCTGAATTTAAATTGTAGTAGCCTACTGAACTGTTGGATCAAAAAAATGGATTTTTAGAGTATTTTTATGGAAATTTGAATAACTTCAATAAAATAATAACAATTATGTTATACTAACAACAACGATCAAATCGTATTCAATGATTCTAATATACATGTATCATTAATAATTCTAGTACTTATAATTTAATGATTCTAAATGTGTAAACACTTTCTACGCGACAACTATTTAATGTAAAACAATTCTTCATAAATGTAATTCATTATTAAAAATTTGTCCTGACTCGCACACACAAGTTCTATATGAATTTTTTGCTAAGAGTGTATATACCATGTATATTATTAAATTATTTATAGACACAATACATTTTTAAGATTCTTAGAAACATTAGTCTTCAAACGAACGACTCAGGCAATTTTTAAAAAAACTGATCAAATAATTAAATTTTAGTACGCTTTTTATGCTGGATTTCTTGTGAAATTAATTTCATTGAATTTTGCCCATAATTTGTCATTTTTTCCCAATTTTTCACATTTTTTACATAGGCCACATATATGAAAGGGCAACTTAACCTAAAACCACGGTACACGCCATAATCGATAATCGATATAAGAAATACCTTCTAGATTGAAGAACGTCATAGGCAATTTAAATAATAATAATAATGTAATTTTAGTATATACGTTTTTATGTTCGATTTCTTGAGAAATTAATTTCATTGAATTTTGCCCATAATTTGT
>JAQGAF010005536.1:0-11868 GCA_034687865.1 Kryphioiulus occultus | reverse complement strand
GTAAAAGCATCTATCTATCCTTGTGGAGGCAGCCGTAACAAAGGCCAAGGTACCTTTATCTAATCTAATCTAAAGCACATGCGCTCTCATTGGCTCGTTTTGGAGCCCTCCGTGGGAAAGGAGAAAGCCATCTCATCCACGAGAAGCCTCTTTACGCCCATATTACGGAAGCCCATAAGAACAAAACCTACAGCACCGAAGTAAATAAAGTCTGGGGTAGCAGTGAATAAAACGAATGCTAATTCAGACTTTTCGACTTTATATAAAATTTTCTGCTGATCAGGATTTTATTCTGTGTAGCAATAATAGTGTTGGAAATGCGTATTTTATGCGAAAAGCACTTGCAAGTGGCAAATTAATTCAGTTTTAATCTTCCATTTTAATTTTTACACATTCGAAAGTAGACTTTTATAGCAATGGCAAACATAATTCCAATTCCATTTCATCCATTCTCATTTCTGATCTTTTTGAATACCCTAAGCAGAATCAAAACTTTTTAATCACTAAAAATGCAACGTGTTTCTGACGTGTCGTTGAAAATGATTGGCCAAAAATGGGGTTTCCCAATTGCAAGTGATAACATGTGTCAAATATGATATGCAATTGTAAGTTGTATTGTTTTGGAAATTTGGATAACTCGTGTCAAATTATTCAGAGTGCATGCAAAGTTTTCTTTGTAAATTCCCATGGTGTAACCTCCCAGTTTCAATGTACATACAGTAGGTGATATTACATACGGGCATACCGTGAAGATTCAAGACCTCCAACCATAGTTTAGCATAAAACTATGTATGCAGAAAAGTGACATCTTTGCAACATGAAAAAGACAAAAAACAATTGGTAGTAAAAACGTGTTGCTTGCCGAGGAAGAACTCCCATAGTCTCAATAAAAAATGAAAATATATTAATATCTAATATGCATACACACACAGTGCACATTGCATATGGAATTGTAAATTGTTCATACACTCAAATAATAACAACAACACCAAGCATGTGTTTACATGTACAGTATGTATAGAAAAATCAAAATAGCAAGATTAATACACTCCTAACTGCCCTGATTCAGTAATTTAATTGCCAGAAAGTGACTATGTCCAGTACAATAAAACCAAACATAAAAGCAAATGATTAATATTCACTCCTGCTTGGGACAAAAGCTATAAAAAAATCCTACCTGACCAATGCAACTTTACCCATTGTTGAATCAGGCTGAATAATGCAAAATATATTTTGCATTACCAGCTCCATGAACTCGTAAAGCTGCAGCTAACACTCTTGAGCGGCATGATAACCCACACAGGCCAGATCTCCAAAAATGAATTGGCTAAGGTGACATGGCTGCCCAATGCCAGAGGTCCTACAGATCAGAATCTTGGAGTTAAAGTTCAGAAAGGGCATCCGAGGCGCCCTAGTCCTAAGCTAAACAAGCTATCAGAAAGAAGAATTTAAATCTCAGCCTGTGAAGTTAATACCACACGCGGGGGGGGACTTACCGCTTCGAAGACTACAAACCACGGAGTTGCCCAATGCGCCATATTACCAACCTGTGGGGGTTCAATGCCTAATCTCCGCACCGCTGTGCAAAGGTACAGAGACTGCACAAGAGTGACAAGACTACAAGCACAATCCCTCAATTTTTGATCTTATAAGCTACTTTTGAATCTGGCTAAAGAATAAAAAAGTTGTCCAATGGACTCCTACTATGATCCTGCCCCGCTACATCCGCAGCTAAAAGGCTTGTTTGCACAGAATTAATTAAAATTACATGTACAAGCTGGCTACACTTTGCATAGAATCGCGTTTGATCTTGAAGAAGCGTTGTCACACACACGTTGTTCACAAATAAGTCTTAGTCCTGTTGTTAGCACTGAAATTACAAAAAAAAATATATGAGCTTTGCTATACTACTAAATACATGTAGAACTATTTTTGCTCCCAGTCATCTTTACAAAAGCCTTTGATTTCAGCATTTTTGAGTGTGTTGAGCACATTTGAAATCTTTTAGCATGAACCAGCAACTACATGTTGGGATGATATTTGATTTCGTCAAATTTAATTTTCTAAATGAAAAAGTTAACGAACTGTCACCCTACACCTGATTCAGATGCTGCAGCATCTTTCGAACGTCAAGAAAAATTGCCACGTCAAAGGCCGTCTTAAAATCATACAAATTGGGTGGTGTCCTCTACCAAGGAACAATAAAAATAAAACCGCTTTTCCGGGTTTTACAAATATGCCACTCGTCGAATGCGAACTGAATTTTAGAAATTCCAATGTTATAAAATTCCATCTTTCACCGTTTCACGTCAAGAATTCGTACAGTAGTTAGCAATTTCAGAAAATGTGAGGACAAAATAAACTATTTAACTCAACACAGTTGACTTTTACTCATCTGTTCATTCTCTATATTAGTACAGTACATTTCAATCACATTTCAAATTCCTTGCCTTCATGGTTTGTTTAGTTGATTCGCACTAGTCGATTGGAACCAAAATCCCTCAGACTCCCGTTTTGAAAAGTCCAAAAAGTTCAATAATCATTGAAAAAATTTTCAGAGGTTACAAACTTAAGGAGACGTTGAAGTATCATGTTATCACTTTTTTAATTATGTTCAAGGTCATCCTTCATCATCATCAATTCCAGACTCCCCCAATTGATACCATAATCATTGACCGAAACATTTTGGAATTGATTATACATCTTTATATTTATTTATTTAGAAGAACGACTTAAAATTGATAAATAAACTGAGAAATACTGCATGTGTAATAAAATAAATAAATTTAGCAAGAACGCCATAAATAATAATATTCGTTGGCAAGATTCACAGCTAATTCACTTAAAAGCTTAATTAAAAACAGCTAAAACTGGCAATGAAACTTGTCCAGGGAATATTGTTCCATCCAAGCAAATGAATGAACGCATTCAGTTTAAACACCATAAATAAATTGATCAAAATTCGTAAAAATTGTTAAATTTGCTATGCATGTATTTTCTTTTAAATAATGAAAAATTGGGCTTTGGAATTTTGTCAAATTAATTTTTTTTTTTGCAAATCTGATCTCTGCAGATTAAATTTTGCTGTAGTAATGTTTGCGAATTCGAACACACATTTTTGGAATTTTTGAATATTGCGTACAATGTAATTTTCTTGTACATCACTTGTTAGGTTTCTACTCATGGCGAAGCGACGCGGCATCAGAAAACTGGTATACAAAGTTCAAATTTAGTCATCCACGACAATTCTTTCTGTCACAATGGCGATTGCGCTCATGCAATAAAGATGGAAAGCGTGAATTTTATGAGCCTGCCCCGTTAGTACTGTTATCTCCTCCTCTCCCCCTACGTTGCCATAGTCGACCTTGAATGTGCAGGTGGCAAACAAAGGATTAAGGAACAGCCAAATGCGGCCTTCCTCCCTTCCTCCCTATGTTAGTTAGTGCGGCCATGATCCCTGGTACGGCTAAGTCTATATCCGTTTCAATGCATATGCATAACGCATACTGTAAAAGCTACCCAGTGTACATAATATAAAAAGCGTATACATACTATTTGTATATCATTTTAAAAATGTACAAAACAGATGTATTTTGCGATTTGAATAGCATAATTCAAGTTTATGCTAATAAAGTTGCAACAAGAGTGTAGAATTTGCACAAACGCCTAAAGCGAAATTTCGATATGTGTGCTTTTAAACCATCATTTTACAAGTTTTAGGACACTAAGCTTAAAAAAACTCAATGAAATGAAATTTCGCAAAATTGGCAGAAGCAAATTTTTAGAAATACTGAAAATATTGATTTATTTTGACGAATTATCACACGCAAAAATCCGTCTGTAAATTTAGATGTGCTTGCAAAATAAAAAAATTAGAGATACATTTTGTGGAATACGCGAGAAGACAACATAAATGTACATGTAAATAAATTTTACAAAATTCGCAGTAGGCATATTCGCCACATTGAAAAAGTAGAATTTTTGAAAAATTTATTATCATTTCAATTGCGAAAATCACGGCAAGAAGGATTTTTGCTGCTGGCTATTTTTCGGGAATTTTTACGAATTTGAAAAATATGTAAATTTATATTGTCGTTTATTATAATTTTGAGACGTCTAGGTACTGTAAGTCAGCTAAACCGTTTCAAAAGACGATAACAAGCTATGGGCAATGCTTATTTGCTCTTAGACATCAGCAAACCCCTTAGGTTCGCTTCGCTGCATAGCGATCGCATCCTGCATCGACATGGCATTGAGTAAATTTTATGATTTTTTTGCGAAAAACTGGCTCGATCTAGGCGTGGTAAGCGATGTATTTGACCAACGCAACGATATCACTCTAGTATGCCGCGTTCAACACTGACAACGCGAAAGAAACCGCTAATTTTTTGGCAACTTTGTGAGTTTTTTGCGAAAAACTGACGTAATTTTTTTCGTTGATTTCGATAAATTCCTCATCTATCCATTGGGGGAAATGCATTTTGCCTATAAACACCAACCATCCCCTTTGGGTCACTCTAGTAGGTCGCGTTGAAAGTGACCGATCGTGCGAAATTTCCCAGCAAAATTAGTCATAGGGATTTTCGTTTTTCTCTTGATTTTCCTTTTTTCTCTGAGCTCGGCAAAGCAGCCAGAACCTGGTCACGCCCCCTTTTGCCGCTGATTGACAGCGTCGCCATGGCAACGCGTCCTTTCTCTGTCTACATCAGTCTACGTCACTGCCCGCTCTCTAAGCAGCAAAATGAGCAAAAACTTTTCTCGGAGCAAGAAGAGAGCATTTAGGACATTGCAAATCAAAATATCGAAAAAACATTTTTAAACTAATTTTTCGAGATGGTTGTACAAGAGTCCCTTCAACAAAAATTAAAAGGTACGCTAATGTCCTTTACGCAGTATAATATTTTGCAAATTCGCAAAAATGGCCGAAATTTAATTTCGCAAAATTGGCAGCAGTAAATTTTGAAAATCGTCAAAATATTGATTAATTTTGATGAATTATCACACAAACGAAATCCGAAAGTAAATTTAGCAGTGTTCGTAACAAACAATAAATAAAATAAAGATAAATATAGTGGAATAAGTGCGAAGACAACATAAATAAATTTTGCAGTAAAAATCGCAGTAGGCCTATTCGAAAAAGTGGAATGTTTGAAAAATTTATTACCGTTATAGTCCCATCATGAAGGATTTTTGCTGTTGCCGATTTTGCGAAATTTAATTTCGGGAATTTTGCGAATTTGAAAAACATTTAAATTTATTTGGTCGCTTATTGTCATTTTGCGAAGATAAGGTAACTTAGAAAAATTAAGGTCAATTTATTTTTAGTATTTTTTAGCCGTGTTTAGTGTTCAAAAGACGATGATGAGTCAATGGCTCATTTAGCAACCCCCTAAGTCCGCTTCGTTGCATAACGATCGCATCTTCCATTGACATAGCATTGGTAAACTTTATGATTTTTTTGCGAAAAACTGGCGCAATTTTTGACATTGATTTTTTGAAATTCTACATCTATGTATGGGAAGCGCTGTATCTGACCATCAATATCACTCTAGTAGAACGCGTCCAACACTAGCAAAGCGAGAAAAATCGCTAATTTTTTGTCAACTTTGTGATTTTTTTGCGACAAACTGGCGTAAATTTTTTCGTTGATTTCGATAAATTCCTCATCTATCCATAGGAGGTAATGCATTTTGCCTATAAACACCAGCCATCCTCATTGGTTCACTCCAGTAAACCGAGTTGAAAGTGACCGATCGAGCGAAATTTCCCAGCAAAATTAGCCATAGAGATTTTCGTTTTTCTCTTGATTTTCCTTTTTCTCGGATCTCGGCGATGCGAGAGAGCCAGAACTTGGCCACGCCCCCATGCCGGTGATTGACGGCGTCGCCATGACAACGCGCCTGTCTCTGGTTACGTCACCGGCAACGTCACCGCCATGTTCTTTAGGCAGCAAAATGAGCCAAAACACTTCTTGGAGCAGGACGAGAGCATTTAGGAAAATGCAAATAAAAATATCGAAAATATGTTTTTGAACTTATTTTTCAAATTGGTTGTACAAGTGCCTTTTCAACAACAATTAAAAGGACCACGAATGGCCTTTACGTCATATTACGGTTTCGAAAGGGGGATAATGATGATAAAGCAATTTAAATTATAGTCTTCAGCTAATTTCAAATCTATGGTACATGTAATTTTTGTAAATTTGATTAGAGACCGGTTGTAAAAGCTACCGAGAAGTTTAATTGTGAGATATTTGGCCCATATCCTCCCTAAATTTTCCTTCAAATTGCCAATACCTAGTCGTTCAATACTGTCAGCATTTGTTGCAATTGAATGTAATAATGCCCGTGTGGAGTCCCATTAGAATACAGAAGCATCAGTAAACAGTAATTCAACAGTTGAGGTAATACGAGTAGCTAATAAAATGTTATTTTCATCATCTCTCAATTGGGAAAAAACGACAACCTTCCATCTTTGCCTTCTTTATCGCTATGGGCATACGAGCTAATTTACAGCAATCTCGCACATTTTCCGCAATGCCAAAACCCAATTCTTATCCCCGTTCGTTCTTGGGTCCCTCAAGACCATTATTTAATAGGATTCAGCAACTATCTTAAGCCAAATTAGGTGTACGAATGATAAGGAACAGTTATTTCTTACCTTTTTCGAACCCAACCGCCATTGCATTCGAACAAACGTAGAAAGCGATGACGTGACCATCCGTCCGGCGTCACAGCATAAGCCGTTAGCCGATTCGTTTTAGCCCGGACGCTAGTTTGTAAGCCGGCTGGCTGACTGATGATGACGTCAGCGTTTTTTTACATCAGCGCCTCTTACGCCAACATGTTCTACTATTTCGAAGTGAAGCGGTTTTCGATCAGCGTTAAGGTAAGGACAATTTTTGATCTCACGCTAATTTTATGTCAGATAGTGGTTACATCCTATTAAATTATGGTAGTTAAGGACTCCAGGGATGCGCGGAAATGATTATTGGGTTGGGGCATTACGGAAAAATCGCTAACGTTACGGTTGCCGGCTCGCTCGCTGCTTCGATGAAGAAGGCAAGATGGAGGGTTGTTGTTTTTGTCGCTAAGAGAAGCATGATCATAATACCTCTAATTATAGCGGATTATTAGTATGCTGCATAGGCGCTCTTCGAACCTATTTTTGTAAAATTGTCAAGGAAAACGTATTTTTAGATTTTATTCAGTCCTCTGGTTTCGGTATGGGAAAAATGTTTTGAGCTCTGTTCGCTGCGTTAACAAGTGGGAGATGACAGAGGCGAGGCATGAGCTTGTTGCCATGGCGACGCTGTCAATCATCGCAAAGGGGGCGTGGCCAGGTTCTGGTTCCCTCGCCGAGCTCCGAGAAAAAGGAAATCAAGACAAAAACGAAACTCGTCTATGGCAAATTTTGCTGGGAAATTTCACTCGATCGGTGAAGTTTAGCGCGGCCTGCCAGAATGACCCATTAGATATTGCTGGTTTCTATTAACAAAACAGGTTGCCTCCTATGGATAGATGAGGAATTTATCAAAATCAACGAAAAAACTTGCGCCAGTTTTTCGCAATTTTGACAAAAATTGGGCGATATTTCTCGCTTGGTCAGTGTTGAGCGCAGCCAACTAGAGTGATATTGCTGGTCAAATACAGCGCGTCTCATACATAGATGTGGCATGTCAAAAAAATCTATGTAAGAAATTTCGCCAGTTTTTCGCAAAAAAAACATAAAATTTGCCAATTCTAAGTCAATGCAAAATGCGGTAGACTTTGCAGCAAAGCTAACCTAAGGGTTGTCAATGTCTATGGGCAAATAAGTATTGGCCAAGGGATGATGGATCCGTTAAACATGGATCAAAAATACAAAAATAAATTGACCTAAATATTTCTAATTTACCTTAGCTTCTCAAAATTATAAGAATCGACAAAATAAATTTAAATTATTCCCAAATTCGCAAAAATTCACGAAATTAAATTTTGCAAAATCGGCAGCTGCAAAAAATCCATTGTGATGGGATTTGCGCAGCCATAAAAAGATAATACATTTTAAAAAATTCGACCTTTTCGCTGTGGCGAATTGGCTTACTGCGAATTTTACAGCAAAATTTCTTTGTTGTCTTTGCTCGTATCCACAAAATTTATCTTTATTTATTTCATTTTTCTGCGAGCACTGCTAAATTTACTGCCCGATTTTTTGTTGTTGTGATAATTCATAAAAATCAATCGATTAGTATTGGACGATTTCTCAAAATGCACTGCTGCCAATTTTGCGAAATTTAATTTCGGCAAGTTTTACGAATTAAAAAATAATTATTTCGGCAATTTTGCGAATTAAAAAAAAATAATTTCGGCAATTTTTTTGCGAATTTTAAATTGATTATACGCTGTATAGCGTAAAGGATATTCGTGGTCCTATTAATTGTTATTGACAGGGCACTTATAGAACCTTTTTGAAAAATCCGTTCAAAAACGTATTTTAGATATTTTTTGTCCTAAAAACTTTCCTCTTGCTCCAAGATGTGTTTTGTTCATTTTGCTGCGAGAGAGCGGGCTTTGACGCAATGGGTGACGTAGACAGAGATGGGGTGCGTTGCCATGGCGACGCAGTCAATCATAGCAAAGGGATCCCTCGCCCGTGCTTCGAGAAAAAAGGAAAATCCTTATGGCTAATTTTGCTGGGAAATTTCGCACGCTCGGTCAATTTCAACGCGGCCTACTAGAGTGACCCAATGGGGATGGCTGGTGTTTATGGGCAAAATCCATTGCCTCCTAAGGATAGATGAGGCATTTATTGAAATCAACGAAAAAAAAATTACGATATTTTTTCGCAAAAAATCACAAAGTTGACAAAAAATGAGCGATTTCTCTCACTTTGTCAGTGTTGAACGCGGCCTACTAGAGTGATATTGTTGGTCAAATACATCGCTTTCTTTACATAGATAAGGAATTTCTTAAAATTATCGAAAACATTAATTGCACCAGTTTTTCGCAAAAAAAACCTTAAATATTACCCATGCTTTGTGGGTAAATAAACGTTGGCCATGGGCTCATCATTGTCCTTTGAGGACGATAAAGACGGATCGAAAAATGCTAAAATAAACTTTCTGTAACTTCTGAAAATTATAATAATTGACAAAAATTGCAATAGTTTTGCACATAAAAATCATAAAATTGACCAAATACAAGTCAATGCAAAATCGGCATACTAAAAAGAAATTTACCAAACTGGAAATTTTTTAGTTCAAGTGCATGTACATTTTTTTCAAATTTAAGAAAAAAAATACGAATTGAACAAAACACGGAGCAATAAATAGGTCTATTAATAATAAATTTAGCAAAATCAATATTTTTCTTATTCAAGTACACATAGGCTGTTTAGATATTTTCGCGAATGTCGCCTCGAAAATATTACTCGGTTTATTTTTGGATTTTTTTAAATTTTAAATTGTCTTTGAAAATTAATCAATTTTAATAAAGTTACAAAGCACTAAAGCAATTATTAAGCATTTTTGTACTTTTTTTCAGTAAGAGCTGAGAAAAGTGTTTTGTGCCTGTTTTGCTCTTTCAATTTTGCTATGGGAGAAATACGTGTACATGTACATTGAATGAATGGAGTTGACGAGCTCGTTAATCAGTGGGTTGGCAAACAAACTACGACATGACAAAGTTTTTCTTTCAATTTTACTCTGGGCATAGCGTAACATACCAGGGAGGAGGTTTGTCTGACGGAACAGCCATTGCAAAGGTGTGTGTGTGTGTATATATAGCTCGGCTCTGCAGGTGGCCACGTCAAGCTAAAACTTCGTCTCGCGTGGCTCTGTCTTGACAGGGCAGGTTCATAAATAGACGTGCATGTACACCTTCCACGCGTGTTAGACAGACAGTGCACTGCAATGTGCGTGCGATGAAGTTTTTCAAAGAAAGTTTTTGCTACGACGCAGTTAATTTTTATTTGAATTTCAGTTTAAGTTTTAAAATCTAAATTTATAAAAGGATTTTATTATTTATTATCACGCTGTTTATCACTATGGAGCTAATTTCAATTCGATCTCGGAGGAATGCACGAATTCACTCGCCTATTTTATTTTACCCAAATGCATGTATTTATGTACAATGTATAATAATTATGTATTTATTTTTCCTTATAAAATTGAATGTTTAAATCAATCAATTTTACCCGACCACATTTTGAAATTGGACATTAGAAAATATTACAACAACAATAATGACAATAATAGATATACACTGTAGGAATATAATTGAAAAAATCAACGATACTTAGAAAAACAACATACAGATTCTCAGTTCCGTTCATTAGCAATGATTAAGGCAACTTCTTACGATCCAGTTACGTCCCTAAAATTTCCAATGGGACACCTGAGTCTCTCCTCGCTAACAAATCGCCATTTTTTTAAATGAAAAAAAGAGCTAAAAAACTATTTCATCGACTATTGTACCGGTTCATGATATTTAGGCATGATATTTAGCTTATGTCAAGTATGTGGAAATTATACTCACTATTCACTTGACAATTAATTAATGTGAATCTATTATATTATAACTGTAATTTAACAATAACAAATGTGTGATAACGATTAGCACATACAATTTTTTTAAACTTCGTGCTAAGAGTGATTTGCTTAAATCATAATTTATTATTATTGAATATACTATCTATCTATTATTTCATAGATGGACAAAATTAACACGCGCATGAGTGTGTCCAAAAATAAACACAGTCTATACCAGAAAATGCTCGAATTTGCCGCACTTTCCTACAGGGGGATGTCCACAAATTATATACAGTATTATATAACGTTAGTTCGAGCTGTCGGAATTCTGTACGGTGCACGGTTGGTTCTTATGGTAGGGTTCTCCCGGACCTGGAAAAGTCAGGGAAAATTGATTTACTTTGAAAAAAAATTAATAGATCAATAACAGTTTTGCATAACTAGTTATTGGTTAGTACAAAAAGCGAGATGACGAGAAATTCCGTAAAAGAAATTTATAAAAAGAAACTGGTCTACATTTGCTGTTTCGTGGTGGAAATTTGTATTCAATCTCCTTTTTATATATAAAATAGAAATAAATATAGCAGTCCTTACATTAACATGTCATATTTTTGCATTTTCAGTGGTCAAGGAAGTCATGCACAGCCAGTTGCATAAACACACTTTTCCTCGACAGTGCTACTTTCAGGCCAAAGTGCACTTTCGACTTGAAAGTACGTTACATAAAACTACCCCTTTCGATGGTCGAAAGTGTTACTTTGAAAAGTAACAAACACTTTCCAGGCTTGAAAGTGTTGCTTGTGAGCGTAAAGTTTCGGCTATTTGCATACACGTCAGTCCTTTCACAAAAATGCCACTTTTAAAGCCCTTTTCGCATAGGGCGCTCTTGAAACGGCAAAAATTGTTCTAAAATTGCGGTTTTAGCTGCCTTTATTGCATATGTGATTAAATTACAGTTTTACGCAATTATGAATTTTGGTAATTTTTTTAAAAAGCCAAAAGTTCTAAGTAAATTGTTTCAAAACATCTGACAACTCCTTGCCCTAAAAATGTCTAAAATTTTGTGATTTTACTAACACTGGATCAGTTTTTAGGCACGTTTCACACAGTTATGAGTAAGGAAATTCATCGTGCATGTGGCCACGCGCATTTGAATTGAAACGTGCATGTTTCCTTTAAAAAATGAATATGCATTCTAAATTGGGAACTTTACACTTTCAAAAATGTGATAGTGATTCTACAAGTTGTATAGGCGAGGGTGCCAATCTCAAAAAAGAATTCAGTTGGAATTGAAATTGAATTTGACTAATTGGTGTGCGCATGTGCATATGGCTACCAAAACCTGCCAAACCGGTTTT
>JAQGAF010005535.1:0-11876 GCA_034687865.1 Kryphioiulus occultus | reverse complement strand
TACAATGATGGTGGTTGTATCCACCCTAATGCGGTGGTAATTGCCGATTAAATTGGGTTGATGGATTACACCCCCCTCCACACGGTATTCAATTACTGATAGTAGGGTACTGAGTTGAATTGAATTGACATAGGATAACAATGGAGGATATGCCGAAAGCACTTTTGGAACTTTTTGCTCAAAAGACATGGGATGATAATGGAGGAAATTCTTGATGGTGAGGCATGATAAGGCAAAAAGCACTTTAGGAAGCTTGTGATATTGAAGGCTGGATTATGCTGATCTGATAATAACAAACAAGAAGCCCCATGAAATGGACATGTTTTTAACCTGAGCCCAAACCAAATATCATTAGGCTTCAGAGGGTATTAACCAAATGGCATTATGCCCAGTAGTTTTGTAAGCGAACTGTTAAACTTGCTGCCCCTATCCCACCTGCAGGCGCCCATGGCCCATGTGAGATGCACATGAGCATGACATCAGTTACCTTATTTGGCCTTATTTACCTTATTTGGCCAAGTGAATATTTGGTCATAGGGATTCCCGTGCAAAATCACATTGTCCACAATGAATCTAGTTGATCCTTAAATAAACAAAATGTGGCTAACCCTGGCATGCGAAAGGGGGTTAATTTTATGAAAAAAAGACTACAATCTGGAAGTTGTTCCCACAAATGTTGTTTCAAGCAAAAAATACTTCTTGGAAAACTTTGGAGCAACTTGGAAAACCTTTCAAAGTGCAGAGAAACCTCATTATGTCGTAATCAATGGTGCATTCCAAAAGTCTCTGAGTCAACGGAGTGTCTGAGTTTTCTTTAAAAAAATTCAAGCTGCTAACATAAAAAAGCTAAAATAGCAAAAGAGGTTCTCGACACAATGGTGCGGAAAAAGAGAAAAAGGCCATTTAGTCAACATGAGGTGTTACGTGAGTCAGATGATTTTTGTGATCCCACGCTAGGAAACTCTGTTCATAGTGTCTGATCACGCAGACTGGGCTAGGGAATTCTGCCGAAAATCGAGTAAAAATGTGGTTTTCTCAGAAACTAAATGTCGGATTTAAAATTGGAAAAATGTGTTTTGTAGACAATTTATTCCTCTTAGTGTGAAAAGGATTTCTGTTGAGTTTCTCTGGAGAATAGTGTACATACAACTTGTGCGGCTGCCTCTGGTGTATAGTAGTGGTCATTTTATCGAAAAACCGTTAATTAACAATATGTCTGGATGTGTGTGTTCATTAAGCTCTAATAATCCAATTGCATTCATAACCACTTTTATAGCCACAGGAGTACAAGAATGCATATGTCATAAATAATGCAAATTTGGGTTGCTCTCAGCTCGACATTTTGCGCCCAAATATGCATAAGGAATTTTATGCAATTAGGCGAATTATAAACAATTGTCTTCAAAACACATTTTTCCGATTTTAAATGGGACATTTGGTTTCTGGGAAAAACACATTTTTACTCGATTCATGCAGGTGAGTCGATTATTTTGCTCTCTAGTGTATTTGAGTGTATATGTATATTTGGTATAGTGAAACCCAGTTCGTCACCTCATTATGTTGGACAATTGTTCTCTGAACTGGACGTGTGCCATAGAATTAACATTAGGGGCAACCCATCTAGGTGTGACACAATGTAACTCGTAAGTTGGATAGTGTTTCAAACACCACCAACAAGAAAAAACTCTTGCATGTACTGTACATGTACAATGTATGCCGACACTCGACCAAAGACTAATTTGTGATCATACTGATAAACCATATACAAATACAAAATACTCCAGAATTGGCATAGAATGATAACATAATCCGCAAACCAGCGATAAGTCCACGTTGGTTTTGGGCTCGTCCAAGGACTTTACTAAGATAAATGTTTGTGTGGTCTCCAACCTTGTATTGCCAAGTATCCTTTTCACAATTGACTTAAGTGTACCCACAATGGCAGACCAAGAGATTTTTGAAGTTTGTGGGAGGATACAAATTTGATATCTTGTTGTTCATATCAAAAAATCGATGATTTTGATGACATGTAATTTTTTAAATGTTAGCAATAAAACGAACCCTGTAGGCAAAACTTGCAGACATTCTATTTGACAAAAAATGGTATTTATTCCTCAAGTTTGGGAATATTTGGTGACCATTTTTTTTCTTGAAAAATTGATCATCAATAACAACAACAGTAACACCGTAGATGATATTATTTGCTAAACTGCACCACAAGTGATAGATTTTAGCCAACGTTTCTAATGAGAGAACGCCATAGTAAAAATTTGTAACAAAAAAAACAACAGTAGTACAAATATGGATTGTATGAATTTCTTACAGTTGGTATTGGTAATATTAGTCACATTCCATCTACCTGTAGTAGTAAGGTGGTGCCAATTTTATGGCATGGTCATGTAACCCTTCAACAGTGCAGATGTACCCCAGGTTGAGAACCGTGATGTTAGAGGGTTTTAAAAGGTACAGTACATTAAGTTGAAAATATTGACAATATTCACTTGAAGCTTACCTTGGCCAAGTGTTGATGTATTCCAATAATTGGTCCGGTCCAATCCACCTAACACTGTTCAGCTTCTTTATGCACATCTGACATGCTCGTCTGACATACCCATCGTTCTGGAACAAGAAATTGTTGTTATCAGTATTGAGCTTTAAAAAACGAAAGATAAACAATATATTGGACATCCACTTACGTGACCAGTTTTGGGAATTTGACCAACTGGCAACGGGTCTTTTTTGATTTACAGACATCATGCCACCCATTAAGGAAATGATGTCAGATGTCATCATCGATGACTGAAAACTTGGAATTTAGCAAAATGTACATAAATTCCATTAATGATAGCTTTTTGACGAAGGGTTAAAAATTAAATGGTGACGTCATGTGTACATTTAGTTGAAGTCCCAATGAAGTTACTGAAGGCCCTGAAGACCAACCTAAATCATTGAGGTCTGGTGATAGTCGTGAAGTCACTGCAAGTCAGGGCAATGTCAATCTTGGCAAAGGCAAGTAAAAAATCCGAATTGGTCCACACTGGCATTACTACTGTCAATTCCAACAAATATTGAAAGTAATACTAATCGTGTCAACAGCGCAATATTGAGTATTTATGGATTGATGATCCATTCTCATTACTGACGATTATCCGAATTTTTTTGGAAAGTTACTGTCAATTATCGAAATAATGACAATAACAATGATTGTGTAAGATCCAACCAACAAATTAGATCAATAATGTTAAGTGGATGAGTTTACAACTTGTGATGGCAGGGGGACATGTTAGTTGAAGTTCCACTGAAGACACTGACATGCAAACGAAATCATTAAGTCTGGGTGAAGTAAAGGAAAATCAGTGTAAGTCCAATCTCCTTCACAGACTGCAGAATGCAGGGAATTTGCCAGACTTCAAGGATTTCAGTCTGACTTCATCGACTTTGATGACTACGGCGGCGATTCAATGAAAGTTCAAGGACTTGGAAGTCCCACTGAAGTCTCAATGTAGTCATTGAAGATAATCTGAATCTTTTTGGAAACTTACAGTCAGTTATCAAAATACTGATAGTAACAATGATTGATTTAGATCCGCAATACAAATTCGATCAATAATGATGACTTTCAGTGAAGGGGTTCACATCTTGTGAACGTCAGGGAGACATGTTAGTTGAAGTTTCACTGAAGACACTGACGAACAACCGAAATCATTAAAGTCTGGGTGAGGTTCGGGAAAATCAGCGCAAGTCCAGTCTCGTTCACAGACTGCAAAATGCAGGAAATTTGCCAGACTTCAAGGTTTTCAGTCTGATTTCCAAGGATCTCAGTCTCACTTCGCCGACTTTAATGATTCCAGTGGGAATTCAAATAGACTTTAGTTACCCCTTTATGACATATAAATCGTTATTTTTCATATAAATTTGTCCAAAATATTGGATGAAATGTCAGAAAGGTCATGGGCTTGGAAGTCCCACTGAAGTCTCAATGTAGTCATTGAAGCCCGATAAAATCTTTCCAACGACAAGGATTGCTGAAACAAAAAATATTTCGGTAATCTTTACCCGAAATATCGGATATTATGTATATAAAATATGAATAATTGAACGTTCCCTTGACGCTTCACCTTGTCATTACTGGGATATTGCCAATCACCTTACCAGGACACTGCCGAACAAATCACCGGGACATTCCATAACACCTTACCGGGACATTTCCGAACACCAAACCGGGACACTGCCGAACACAAAACCGGGAAAACAGCCGAACATCCTACCTGGACATTGAAGAACACCTTACCGGGACATTGCCGATCACCTTACCGAGAAATTGAAGAACACCTTACCGGGCTCCCAAAGCAACTTACCCTCGTATTAAAGGACCGATTTATTCGTTTCATAATATACAATAAATGAATCTTTGGGTACAAAAATCGTCACAGCTAAGATGGGGTGGTGGCGCCGTGGTCGACAGTTTTCACCAGGGCTCACTTCCGTTCCTGGCCCTCACTTTGGTGGGCGTCAGCAGCACTGACCCGGGGGAGGCGACTTGCTAATATATAGACTTCATATATATTTGTATAAATTTAAATATAGATTTGTGGCACGGTCATATATTACAATTGTTCGCAGCGTGGCAAACATCTGTTGAAAGTCTTGGCCATGGTCCCTCGTCGCGTTGTCCAGCAAACTTGATGAGACGGGAGAAAGGATTCTGAAACTACTTGTGATGGAGCAGCCAAGTCAACGATTGACCTCACTAGCTCTAGTAATCTTTCCCAAGTAGTTTCTGTAACCCATTCATTCTTCTCGGCCATTCCATCGGGTGGTCGAAACACTGGTCTCGCATTGTCTCACACGTTGGCGTGCAAAATCAAGAGCCTTTTCTTTATCCTCATAAGCTGGTTTTCTGACCATCAAGGAATTGATGTCAATGATATTGGTTTTGACCAACTCTTGCAAAATACCAATTTTCATGAGATTAAGATTGCTTGCGTTTTACCGTAGTCTCGCCATCTGGTGACACAACAGCTCTGACACATTACATCACGGGTTAAACTTGTCCTCAACAGGCCCCATCATGGTTGCTCACTGATGTTGCTTCTAATCCCACTACTTTGACGGATCGCGCAAAGTGACAGATCCATGGTAAGACTTTCCACGGTTGTTTCGGTAAAATTGGTAGAAAAATTAAGTTTTTAATGGAGAATTTGTCCATCTGCCAATGGTTACATGTACTTTACCTGTAATGCCAAACGGCCCTACTCGAAAGATATTATTATACCTGGTGGACAACATTTCCATATGGAAGCCATAAAACTTCTATTAGCAACATAGGACTCAAAAGAACAATTAATTTGAAATGTGTGGGTGGGGCATGTTTTTTACTATAGTCCCAACCATAGGGCATTGGGTCCTAGAATCCAAAGACCAGTTTGGCCCTAAAATAGAATGACTGACATGGAATAAAAAATGTTTCCTGACAAAAAGTGACAAGGAAAGCAAGTTAGGGCCATTTGATGAACATGACTGTGTAGGATGGACATTGTGAAAAATCAGTCTTGTCATGAAGGATTGTTTGCAGCTGGTTATGTGAATAGTATGCCAACTGCTAACAAACATTCATAAGATTAATAGTTTCCACAAGTAGACAAGTATGGTGTCGTGCTTATATGCATCCTACAAGGGAAGTCATTTTCTTCAAATGGTCCTCATCATCAGTTTTTGCCATGAAACATTTTTTTTAGAATATCATTCATTAGTATTGCATTTTGGCTACTTCACATTTGGGGCTCTAGTCACAAACATGTGTCCCCCACCCATACATTGCGAATTAATTGGGATTTTGGGTTTAAGTGCTGATAGAAATGTTATGGCATTTTTCCACCTATTATAGGTATATGTAACAAAAGAAGGGTATCGATTTCGTTTTACGACCCACAAAGTTCACAAATTTACCCTTTGGGCACTTACAGAAAATCAATGCTAACCAAAAAGAAAATTGCAATGATAAACACTAGAAACCTATCACCTGTCAACCAATGGATATATTTTACATATTTGACCATCTGTTAATTTCTTCTTAATTTTTCGTTTTATCATGAATCAGAGATGTGGAGAAATCTTCCTGGGAATGGCCACTAGTTAGGGAGATCCCAAAGATGTTTCTCACTTTCCAAGAAGCTTTTGAAACGTTTTTGAAAAGTTTTTATTTTCAAAACATTAGACAAGGCTCGTTTCTGGCAGCATTTTAACGTTGTATTTTAACGTTTGTCGGACAATTTTGATCATTATGACCACATGTTATTTTCGCAAATTTTTTCAAAGGTTTTTAGTAAGTTTCAACAAACTTGTCCGTCCTGTTTCAGGCAGTATTTGTCATTGCAGGTATTGGTTTGAGAACCAATTGTAGGACAATTTTGACGATATTGGCAATTTTCCCGATTTTTTTCAAAGGTTTTGTGCAAGTTTCAAAAAACTTAGGCAAGTCGTATTTCTGGTTGTATTTACCATTGTCGGTATTTGGACCGTTTGTTGGTCCATTTCGACCATTAGGACTACATTTTTTTCCCAAATTTTTAAAAAAAATTTTAAGCAAGTTTCAACAAATTTAGGCAAGTCGTGATCCCGGCATTATTCACCATTGCCGGTATTGGTTTTAGTACAATCTTTAGGACCATTTTGACACTTAGGACCACACGGATTTTTTTCAGAACAGTTCTTCGAGAGTTTCTACCATAAGGGGCACATGGTATTTTTCAAATTTCTCAAAGATTTTTAGTAAGTTTCAAAAAATGTAGGCAAGTCGTGTTTCCGGCAGTATTTACCATTGCCGGAATTAGGACCGAACGTCGGACAATTTTGACCATTATGACCACATTTTTTTTCCCAAAAATGTTCAAAGATTTTTTGCAAGTTCTGTTTCAGGTAGTATTTACCATTGCCGGTATTGGTTTTAGGACCATTTTTGAACTACTGTGACACTTAGGACCACATGGATTTTTTTTTAAAAAAAAGTTTGCGAAGGTTTTCACCATTAGGACCACATGGTATTTTTCAAATTTTGTCAAATATTTTAGTAACTTTCCAAAAATTTATGCAAGTCGTGCTTCCGGCAGTATTTTACCATTGCAAGCGTTGGTGTTGCAACCATTTGTGAATTTTGTGGGATCACGAACATCCGTCTTCCAGAAAGAAGACTTCGTCAATTTCGTACCAAACCTTTACGTGCATCGCAAGCACGGCATATCCGTCGAACCGTGGTTTCTTACCATGGAACCCATCCTGCATGCGAGCCGCGTTACGACCGCGGCTCATCCGCAACCTACGACCGAGGAAACATCGGCAGCCTCCGTCTGCGGTTCCTGCCCCACCGCAGAACCGGCTCATGTGGTGCACCTACCGTCCACTAGGAATCTTGGCACTACCGCACTACCTCGGCGCAGTGTTGCTCGCGTAGTTGAAGTGGAAGTTTTGCCGCAAGGGCCGGGGCGGCAGTTGGGGCGTGGGGCCGTTCATGGAGACCGAGTGGGAGCTGCGGCGGGGCACCAGCTGCGGGGGCAGGGGGGAGGCATGGGGCACCTCCATGACCGAGTTGCGCCGGGGTGGTAGCGGCCCGTCCAGGGTTGCGCTGCGGTTGCTCAGGTTCGACGTGGAATGCATGCGCGGAAGGGTGGCCCCAACCACGTGGTCACGGCGGGGCGGCAGAGGCGGCGGCGGCGAAGGATGCCGCGTTGGCAGCATGGGGGCGTCCGGGGCCTGCTTCACTTTGGGTGATGTGTCGCCGATCGAGGACTCCCGCTTGCGGCGTGGCGGGATTGGCGGCGGAGGCATCTGCGGCGGGAATGATTTGTAGTTGGGCAGCCCCATCGGGCCGGGCGACACGTTACCACCTGAAAGAAAAACAGCGTTACTTTCGTATTCCAATGATCACCCAGCAAGGTTGAGGACCTTACCGAGTTCCTTGTGAATCATGAAACCCTGAGGAGTTTCACACCTTGTTATACCGCAATTTACAACTCAATTTCCCTGAGTAAATCTGATTGATTTCCCTGATTTATCAAATAAAACAGCTACTTTCATAACGTTTGTTAAGGTAAGTTTGACACGTTCGAACTCGGGTATGGCGAGTTCGAAATTGAGAATTGCAAGTTCGAACTTCAGAATGAGAAGTTCGAACCTGAGTATTTGACAAGTTCGAACCTGAGTATGGCAAGTTCGATCTTTAGTACGATAAGTTGGAACCTAAGTTCAATCTCAAGTTCAAAAATAAGTATAGAAGTTCGAACTGGAGTTCAATCTCAAGTTCAAACTTGAGTATGGCAAGTTCGAAAAGTTGTCGAAATTTGTCAAACTCAACCTCGACTTAATTTCGAACATAAGATAGAATTCGAGTGAGATCGACCTAGAACATCAGTTCGAACTCAAACTTGCTAAATTTCACGATTCTCTAAATTCTCTAAATTTTTCGAACTCAAGTTCAAGAAACCCGAACTCAAGTTCGAACTAATGTTTGCTAAATTTCATTGACCAGTTCGCACTAAAGTTTTGCTAAATTCCATTGACCAGTTGGAATTCAAGTTCAACAAACCCGAACTCAAGTTCGAACAAAAGTTTGCTAAATTTGATTGACCAGAGATAAATTGTCCGGGAATCTCAAAGAATTTAGGGATAAGCCCAGAGAACCGTTACGGAATCCGGATTTTCTGCCGAAACCAGAAGAAACTGAGTCCACGAGTCAAGAGTCTCACCTGGCGAGATCATCACTGGAGCAAAGACGCTGTTATCGCTATTGGCGGCCGTGCTGGGGGGCGGGGTGACCCCGGAGGGTGACGAGGGTGTGGGTGGGGTGGAGAGGCGCGGGGAGTGGACCTCCCTGTCCTCCGTCAGCCGGGTGCTGCTGCGGAGGACGGTGGCCTCCAGAGCCGGCAATGGGCCGGGGTGTTTCCACGTCAAGTTGCGCAGCTTGATGCCGGGTGACTTGAGGTGGTGCTCGGGCCTCTTCCTCGGCTGCGGAAGAAACGAGAACAGAGTGAGTTGTGCAGGTCATAGGTCGGGGTAAAGTGAAAGCAAATACTCACAAATTTGGGTGCCTGTTTGCAGTTCCGGGGCTCGATCTCCAGTGAGGTGGCGTACAGGTGATCGTTGAACTCCTTCTCGCTCAAGTTCTGCAGCGGGTGCAAGTGCTCCAAGAAATGCTAAAAATATAAAAGAAAGGTTTAAATTAATTCGGTTATCTAGGAATGATGGCGTCCTAGGCAGGAATCAAAATGACGACCTTCTTAGTCTCGATATTAAAACTTCTTTTATAACTTGGTGTAAGCGGTGTCTGTTTGCCCGTAGACAGGGTTCAACATCTTCGAAGACACTTTTAGCTGACTTACCACAGACCTAGGATGCTGAAATTTGGTACCCGGCTTCGTTTTGAGGAACATTTGATAGCATTAAAGGTTTTTGGATCAATGCAGTTTTCTTCACGTGTTTACTGGCAACCGTAAACATAGATAAAATGCATTCGATGCCATGGGCTGGGGCGACTAGCCTGACTTTTCAAGGTGTTCCTGACACTTTTAAAACAAATTGGGCACATTATTGAAAAATTACAAGGAATAATGGGTATTTAATCTACACGTATTAATATTAATACTTATGTGAATGGTAGTGGTTGAAATCACTAGATCTCAAAAGCTGCATTTTTGTGGACATCTTTCGAAATTTTAAAAATTATTCATAATGATGGAAACGCTGTAATGAAATTTTATTTTGAAAAGTACCGCATTTATCATTTAGAAACGCCATAGGCAAAACTTTTAAAACATTAGCAGAAATAATGCATTTTAAGTGAATTTTAGTTGATTTTTCATAACAAATATTACGATTGCTCTGAGATACTTACACCTATCAAAATTGTTATGCCTCAACAAATTTTATGCATTTTATGAATTTCCCTGACTTTTCTAGACCAAATCAATCTCCCTCACATCCTAAGACCAAATCAATTTAACTGACTTACCCAGCCCAAATCAATTTCTCTAACTTTTCCACACCAAATCAATTTCCCTGACTTTCGCAGACCAAATCAATTTCCCTGAATTTTCCAGACCAAATCAATTTCCTTCACGTTTCCAGACCAAATAATTTCCCTGACTTTCTCATGCCAAATCAATTTCCCTGACCATTCCAGACCAAATCAATTTCCCTGACCTTTCCAGACAAAATCAATTTCCCTGACTTTCTCAGCAAGCCAATTTCCCTGACCTTTCTAGACCAAATCAATCTCCATGTTTTTCGCAGACCAAATCACTTTCCCTGACTTTATCAGACCAAATCAATTTCCCTTACTTTCTCAAACCAAATAAATTTCCCTGACCTTTCTAGATAAAGTAAATTTCTCTGACGTTTCCAGACCATATCAATTTTTCCTGACTTTTACAGACCGAAGCAATGTCCCTGACCTTGCCAGCCCAAATCAATTTACCTGAACTTTTCCAGACTAAATCAGTTTCCCTGACTTTTCCAGTCCAAATAAATTTCCTTGACTTTTTCAAGACCAAATAAATCTGACTTTTCCAGACAAAATCCATTTATCTGACCTTTCCAGATCAAATCAATCTCCCTGACTTTTCCAGACCAAATCAAATTCCCTGACTTTCTCAGACCAAATCATTTTCCCTGACTTTCTCAGACCAAATCATTTTCCCTGACTTTCTCAGACCAAATCATTTTCCCTGACTTTTCCAGATCAAATGAATCCCTCTAATTTTTCCAGACCAAATAAATTTCCCTGACTTTTCCAGGCGGCCAGTCACCCTGCCGCAACCTCCTGTTGCACACGAGTCATCACAGATGGCGCCACCAACGACGTCCATTGATAAACAACGCAGTTTTCGCCCAAAAGCACCGCATTGGCCAAGGCGTTGTGTGGCCAGTGCGCATGCGCCTCGCTTTCATTAATGAAGGTGCCCTTCCGCTGGTGCACTCGCCCGAGGGCAGGCGCACCGGTGACGTCACCGCGTTCTGATTGGCTGCCGCTAGGGTCGATCGATAACAGCAGCAATTTCATGAATGGAAATATCGAGCGACTCACGCACGTTCTACGAACGACCACCCACACCCTGACCTCCACACCGTTGTACATTTCATGACTTTTCCATGACTCCCATGACATTTCGTACTCAAATTTACAACATTTCCCTGACTTTCACTGATAATGCCTGACCAACTTTCAACTGACCAAATTTCCCTGAGTTAAAAAAATACATTCTGTTAAAATAATCAAACAGGGCCAATTTTACACAATTTTCGAAAAAAAACCTGTTACAAATGATGAATTTAAGCTTGTTATTTGTAAACAAAAATTAGAAATGCTTGTATCTCTAAAATACCTCTAGTACCCTCCCCACAACCTCCTAACACCATCTAGTACCTGCTATATAACCCGATCTAATACCTCTTATATAACACCGTCTAGTCCCTTCTGTAGAACCCCATCTAGTATCTCCTATATAACCCTATCTAGTACTTCCTATAAAACCCCATCTAGTACCTCATATATAACACCCATCTAATAACTGCTACATAACCCCATCTAGGAAATCTTATATAACCCCTCTATTCTGTAAAATATTCAAAACATAGCCACATTTTACAAAATTTTAGAAAAACTGTTACAAATGATAAATTTAAGTTTGTTTCTTGTAAACAAAGTTAGGAATACATGTACCTCTATGGCCAAACACTCCAAGTAGCCTCAAATTCTTTAGTACCCTCCACCAACCTCCTACCCCAATCTAGTACTTCCTATATAACCCCCCCCCCCCACACTGTTCTCTAAAAATATTCAAACAGGGCCAGATTGCACTAAATTTTAGAAAAAAAACTTACAA
>JAQGAF010005534.1:0-11880 GCA_034687865.1 Kryphioiulus occultus | reverse complement strand
AATAGTAGAATGACATCATCTTCAGCTTGAGCCCCCCCCCCTCCCCCCTGTCATGGTCTTGTCATTTCAGACTCTAACCCCTCCCCCCCCTACTTAGTGATGTCATTTATGAACGCTCCCTAACGACACCTGATGGATAACATAACCTGGTTTATCACGAGAAGCATCTTACATAACATTTTCCTTCTCATTTTGAAATTGTATAACTTTGCTATATAACGTTTTGTTACAATGTACAGTAAATAGTGTTATATGAGATTGTAAGCTACAACAGATTTAAAAGCTAATTTGTTATATTACAATGTTTCGTTATATACTAGTAATGTAAACGCAGCGTAATGTTACATTTGGTACACACTGAGTGAATGGGGTCGTCAACGTTTACCTGCCCAAATATTCCACTTTACATGATGCGAAATTAAGGGCGGTCCACCGTACACGTGACCTAACTCGGGTTTCGATGTGGACGCAATTAATATTAGTCCTAATTAATATTCTGCAGTCAGTCCGCGGTTGGTGACTGGCAAACAACGTGAAACACGCCCACGTCAGCAGTTCGAAAGCTGTATTTTCCGAACGATCCCGCGAGGTTAGCACCATATGGCACGAGACACCTTATCCAACGCTAACATATGATGTTGACTTAAGCAAGAATTCCCAATCGTTATCGTATCGAAAAGTAATTCCAGGAATAGCTTATCTAATAGCACAGGGGTGAAACTAACGTGGGGGTACGTCTTATCGCCAAATTTGCAACAGTAGACAACATTTTAATATAGAAAGTATTTAAGCAAACAATGTGCGAGCGAAATGTCGCTTTGGGATTAAGGGTTACTGCCAGCATGTGCACGATTCAGCAAGATCAACAATTAACCCGATGCAATTCCCACTTCAGCAAAACAGAAACGACCCATTGCAATCATCTGAATGAACCGATGCCCTCGAGCCTCCTCTGGCGTCCGGCGTCACCTTTCCCCCCAAAAACTCATTGTCAGATTGATGAAATAAGGCAGAAGATATTACAGGCGTCGTTATGGGCGCCAGAAATGCCAACAGCTTCGCTCTAGTTGGCATCACTGCTATTTTAGAACGAGGGACAGAGCAGTTATGTGAAGATCAATGGCGTTCCAGCTAATCTGTACTGTCCACCACTCTGCCCAGAGCAGCTCCACCGAGCACAGACCCCTTAAAACACACAAATCATCGAGAGACAATAAAAAAGCCGGATCCGATCTCAGTTACACCGTGATTCCCGTTGCAGAAAAAACGAAAAAACAAAGATGGAATCAGTTCCGGGTTGGAAGACAAAACCCGGAAATAATTGCACGCCTGGGTGAATGATGTACGATATCGGCACATGGCTCATCAGATGGGTCACCGAACGCTAGTTAACAGCCAAGAGCAACGATCAGCCGGAGACGAACTGGCAGCTTGGCACTGAAAGCGTTCAAAACTTCGGACGCACCCTGCACGTCCACAGGTTCACACGTGCGCTTTATTTATTCGGGGTTAAATGAGGTCGATGCTATTATCAAAAGAAAATACATGTACAAAGACACTTCTCGTCTCACCCACGCCAGGGTTTCACGAGCGGCCGAAGTGTTTCCACTAGGGGTTGACCACTAATGCTGTCAGGATCCCCATATGGGAATTCGAAATGCATGTACAGGGTGGGCAATATGTCCCCATCTATTGTAAATGGGCTATATTTTTATTAATTATTAATGGATTTTTGCGAACTTATTGAACATGTGGACCTCGTCATCGAGCAAACGCAACTGGGCGGCCATTTTGTCTCTAACTCTCGCTAGATGTTACTCTAGTTGTGGTGGATATTTTTAAACAAATTCTCCGTTATTCTGGAACGCAATAGAGCTTACTTGGCGAAAAAGCCATCAATTATTGATAAAAATACAACCCATTTACAATAGATAATGATATTCCGCCCAGGTGTGCAAACCTCGCAGAAGTGGGCTCTTCCTAACAGCTTTTAGGCTCTGCGGGCAACCTGCAAACCTAACCTGACATAACCTATTAGTTTATAAGTTAGGTTATAAGTTGGGTTAGATTGTCCGGTTAGGCTAGGAAAAACAAAGAATTTTGCAAGCTGCCCTGCCAAATCTACGTGCACTTAGGGAAAGTCCAATGTAAGGGTAAATGTGCACATACAGTATCCTACGTAGGCTATACATGAACCTATCGCCCACCTTGAATTCTTAGACTGATCTTCAGAAAAAAGCTCTTTCTCGTATTAAACGTTCAGCTCCCCATTTTAACATGCTCAATATGCAAACACAAGTTCATAAGAAAAAGGGCCCGCATAGTATGATTCGGTGGCATTCATCGTGTCTGGGTTAAATCGGGCGATATCACCAACGTGTACGCACATGTACAATAGAGAAAAATCGGCTAAAAACTCGGCAAAATCCGCCCTATTTTGCATTAATTGAATCGATTGGCATCAACCCTAAGGACATTAGGCGTAATTGCGAAAGCTCACTCACCAGGTGGCCCCCATGCAAATCAGGCTTTTGGTCTCCGTACACAGTGGGAAAAAATCGTAATTATAAAGGAAGAAAATAGATGGAAAGATATAGTTCCATCTGATAGCGAGTAGTCTTCCAAGAATTAACAGATACAGGTCTATCCCTGGCAGCTGTCAAGGAAAGGTTGTTTTCTCAAGAATGATTATTCTCACGAAAAAAATACGTGCAGTGTTAGAAAGGCATGCCATTTACAACATTGGTGCAAGTCACCGAATATCATTAAGTTACAGACCATTACCGCATCAAATTTCAATATCCGAAATAGGATTTTAAAGAATTTTTCGAGCAATATCATGATAGCAGACAAACAACATTAAGACGAAAGGAAGACGCCTTGAAATGTTTCTTTATCATGTTTGTGGCCACCAAGAAAGTTGCCATTGAGAAAACTGAATTGCAGTACATTATATTCAATTTCAGATCGAACTGAAACCGTCTGGCATCTTCGATAAACTAATCTGGCAAGTATATGTATTTGCGTTGCCATTTCCTGATTTGCTCACATCCTCCAAGTTTACTAACCACAGGAACAAATTAAGGATATGGTGCCAGTTACCTTACGTGCTATTCAGAACAGGATTCCGCCTGCACGTCAGCAGCATGTCGAATTGCGTGTGGTTTTAAATGCGCTATTTTAAATTTATTAAGCATTTTAATAATTAAGAGTTCAACGTGGTTTCGACAACAAATCCGGTTCTTGCGTACACACTGGAAATGAATACTAATAACGTGCCGTTTGGAAGCCAACCGTTTTACTAAGTTCGACTTGCATCCAAAACTCGTTTAACAATGCACAAACCTTACCTGGTGAAATATGAAGATGGAGCGCACCGATATAATTAAAAATACAAAACCCCCAAATGAAACATCAAGGGTTGCCGATTAGTGAATTAAAAGCCTAAGGAATGACTGGAGAGGTGGATCTGTTATCTAAAGGTAAACAACCCAAAACGCAAGATGGCTGCATCCCACGCCACAAAAACTCAAGATGCTATTGGCATAATCTTTCACTCTCGTTTATGTCTGACTGGCTAAAAAACCAAGTCGTTATAATTTGGCAACAAAGCTGGTTTCAAATGACCTGCCAAAAATAATCCAAGCAAGTCTTGTGCTGCACTCATTTCGATAAACTAGACATCAGTCAAAACAGCAGAATTTTCTGAAAGAACTATACTTCGATGAAGTCTGAGGAATGACTGACTGTTTATTCACACAATAATGTAAGGGTCACTGGCCTGGCCAGTGGTCAAAATTTGGATGTCATCCCAACTGATGATATAGGATGGCTTCAACAGAATAAAGGGTATGCCACTGAAAGTCCCAAGACAATTTTAAACGTCAAATTTTGCGGATTAAAACTTCTCCTGTTATTTGTTGTATTTTCAATATTTTCATATTTTCGTTCCGTCCCCCCCACCTTGGAACATTTTGTAACAAATTTCAATCATCTTTGTACAGTGTGTATCAGACTCTTTGATATTATCAAAAATATAACAGCAACTTGTTATGCTACATATGTATTTGGGTTATTATTCACTGTTCATCTATACAATGGAACCTGAGAATTTTTACGCAATAAACAACTACTGTACATGTACCTGTACTTGTTTTGTAAGGTTTACATGCACCGGTACCCAATTGCATGGCTGCTCAATTTCTCGCCCAAGGTATAGGTTTTACCAGACAATTGTGCTGGTGTGGTTACGCATGCGCGGTGGAGTTACGAGTGCGATTTAGGTAGGAGACAAATTATTAAATATCATTACCAATGCCTCGCCATCCTCCTGCGATTTAATAACAGGTTAGGCATTAACGTGGCCTTGGTTAACACGTTATTAGGAGTTTGGTTGACTGCAGCAGAAAAGTGACCTTGGCATGGTGGAGTGGTCTCCACGCATTTTGTCATGGCATACGCCAAGCATTTCCAATCAATTGAATCGACAGATTTGCGATCATTTTGGTGCACCGTCGCACCGATGTAACCTAATTTGATTGTTTGGTAATTCTGTTAGTGAAAAAATAATATGGTGCACCATTCCCTCCATGTTATGCGATGGTATGCCATCATTCCAGCAAGACATGATAAATTCAAGGGACAAATGGATCGTGGTAATCCGCGCTGAATCCATAATTATGATCAAGCCATTAACAATTCATTGCGTATCGGTAATCGCAGCAACATACTAGAGAAAATTAAATTAAAAATCACTTGCGATCAAATGTCTGGTTCCATAACCAGAGTGGATGCTTCTCATCAAGATCAAAGGAATGCATTCGTCTACTTGATGCACCAGGATTAAAGAGCTTTGATCGCTGTCGCGATAACATACTGTTACTGGGCTCAACCACCATTTCAAATATCAGTCCACATTTTGCGTTATTACATAAACTTTACGTTCGACATAAAGCTGTCGGGGCGCGCCAATATGCAAATCAAAGGCCATATAGCCACCTCCCCTTACCTTTCTCAAACTGCATGTTTTGCTTGGAGAAAGCCCTGGAAAAGGCATTAAACATTTTACGATTCGACGAAGGATCGGGGCAATCGACTGGTTTCTCCATGGCATATCATACGAGAACTAGTCCGATCTGATGCGATAGAAGTAGCAGATCTCCGAGTCGAGAAATAAAAATATAGACGTCTTGGCCGTTTGCTGTTTTTTTTGCTGGATACGGATGTTTGAAAACAACAGGTATTTTTTTGAAAACTCACTAATGGCGAAGGGGAGACGAAAACACCTCCGAACAGCAAACAAGATCACTAATCGAGGCACACTTACGGAGTCGTTCGCACGACACGATCGCAATTATTAATTCCAGGTAGGCTGTCAACGCACGACGGGTCAGGTGGGGTTGCGTGGACGAAGACAGACACGTTTCGCCAGAGTGATAAAACTAATCCCCATTATGCGAAACAAGTAGTTAAAAGAGTTGCATTAAGATATTTAGGCGCAGAAAAAAGCCGTTGAAAATCAGCAGCGTAACGACAAAATCCACAGGGAAAAAAAGTGCCAGAACGTTCGAAAAGGCTGCAAACACCTGCTGGAGTCGAACCCGGTGCCAGCAAGGTCAGTTACTGTTGACCCCGTCTCCCTCTACGCTAGTCTGGGTCATCGGACTACAGTTGGTGCTCCAAATGGGTTACCCCTCCAAATGTTCAGGGAAACTGTCGACTGCTCGCCGAGCAATCAATGTCAAAAAACATATTTGCATAGGTTCACCCCATGGGTGGCCACGCGGGTGATCCAGGTAACGTTAATCGAGGTTTTCCAGTGGAAAAAACCGCAGAAATCTGGGGGAAAATCTTCGATGCTGGATCGAACACCTAATTGCGTCCATGCAGTTGACGATGACGATGGCGTGCAAAGTAAGTTTGAACGAGGCGAAAAAATGTTGAAGTCAAAACGAGTTTGAAGAAGGTGGAGCAAAAGGTGAGGTGAGGGAGCATGGGCTCGATTCCACACACATCATTCCAGCAAGGGAGTTGACTGTTTCACAAAATCAAAAAAATGGAATTTTCGTCACTGGGATTATCTCGTATTAGCCAAGTTCAAAACACGAAATCACGAAACGTCAAAACACGGAAAACTCTTCCGCTAAGCACGACGTCAACTCGTAAATTGGGGTAGACTTTACGACGACATCCGGTAGATTTACGACCAGCAACAGGCGGTAAATCTCTGGTTGAAATCCCAGGCACCTCCTGTATTTTCGAAAGTATTACCAGCGTGGATCCCAAATCAAGATGGCGGCCCGCACCTTGTTGAATTGCACGTTGGCCTAGCAAGGTATAGCACGATCATATCCGCAATGGCACGGTGTGTAGAAATTATTCCATTGACAGGAAAACTGGGTTTCCATGGGATCTTACAGTATCATGCTCACAAATGGAGCCCTGCAGCACTGGATGAACTTGAACTCACGAGCCTTGCATTAATTGAAGAGACGCTGAATCAGGACGAGTACCTTCGAACACGTTATCCTTTCGTCGGCGTTCAGTTTATGGTTGCCGATTTAACTTTTTCATCTTCTGAAGTTTTCATAATGCACCAGGTAGTAAGAACACACTTTGCAGGTCATTAGTAGGGGTCAAAAATGTTCACTCACATCAAGCGATTTTGCTGCTTTCATCAAATTTCTCACGTTTTGCGTTGCTTCGAAAGTTTTCCGTAAAATCACTATCAGTTTTCCGCCGTTTTCTTAAAAAAACTCGACGAATTTGGCGAATGAAGTCGTTCGAAAAACGCCGATTCGATTTTCGAATTCAGTCAGGCATTTCTTCCGCTGACGTCACCGGTCAGCGCCACCTGGCGGCGCGCACGTGCCGCGTTCCTTCCGTTCCATCGCCATCTTGGAAATTCCGTAACTCACTGATGAAGAAGCATTTTCGGGCTTGAAACCACTGGAATCGATTTATTTTTTCGTCAAATCTTCAAAACTCAAGCGTCCAGGGTCGTTGTGAACGTTCTCCGTCCGTCGCCTCGGTCGAGCGCGTCCAGCCCGAGAAGCAGCGGCCCGTGGAATGAAATTCAAGTCGCCTGCCAACCGCCACAACCACTTTTTGCAGGAAATTTCAAGCTAGTTGTCTGGTCTTTTCTCCTCCTCCAAAACTAGGCCCCCACCGAGAAGCCCTGCAGAGTGGGAAAACTCCCCCTCGGCCGACACCAGGTGAGCGTGGCTGGCGCCTTCCCCATTGGTCAGCCGGGTCCAGCAAACGCACGACCGGCTCCCTCCCAAAAAGACGTTTTCAAACCGAAACCCAGCGCGATTAAGGTGAATTGCCCTCGGGGGCATTGATCTCGACCGGGTTCCCCACCTATCCCTCAACTCAACCACCCTCTTACTTCCCTACCTGAGCTGCGTGAGTGAAGCCTTAAAAGCAAGAACCATCATTATTCAAATGTCGCCTATGGGGCTGCCAAGCTAGTCAACAGCTGGCACCATGCCCGAGTACAGGGTGCTCTGAAGTCTGGGAGAAGTGTCGACCTTGCTCTTTGGCATGGTCCACTGGGTCCTCCCAAGACCAAGAACCTTGCGAGAAGTCTGAAGATGACGTCTCAAGACTCAAAAAGCGATTTCCTCATACATCAAATCGAGAGGATTCGTCGTTTGTGGGCTGCAAACAACGTTGTCTCCTTTATTGCACTAAAAAATGCACAGTAGATATATTTTAAACCCGTCAGGAACGAATCGTATGCTACATAATATTAGCGACATCGAATGACAATAAAGATCATCACCTAGCAACAGGTTGCAGCGTCATCCCCCACAACTAGCATCTATACGTGCGGGTCAAGGCAGAGCATGCATTTGTGAATCTTATTTCCTGTTTAGAAAGATTTGCGATTTGCATCTTCTCGATAAATGCGCATTTTTACCCTTTGGCCCGTTAAACGGTTTATCTTCCTGAAATTTACACAAGGATCCCCAAGAGATGACATTTTCAACTTCCCCTGACTTGTCCAGGTAATAAAATAAATTTCCCTGACCGCCCTAGCCATTAATTGAAAATTCAAAAATATGGCATGTCAATGTACGCTATATAGAATGTATGATATATATAGTTTTCTTAATTTATTTTACAGAACTGCCTGTCATATCTTGATGTTTGTACTAACCAATAACTATAGTTATGAAAAATCTGTTATTTGTTAAATTTCCCTGACTTTTTAAAAATGTCACAGACTTTTTAAGGTTTTCAATGTATTCCAGTTAGCGTTGTACTTAAAACTAACGCAAAATCAGCGATCTCTGTTGCCAATGTTAAAAATGATTTTTTCCGGGTTCAATCCAAATTACATGTATACTGGGGCTTCTAATCATGCAAATCTTGACGATGAACTCGGAGTTTTTGTAGCCTTGCGCGTCACGGAATAAATATTTACATATTCCCTCTCCTCATTTTTATATCCAATACAATAGTGAACGAACATTGATGTTAGATGCGTGGGAAGAAAAACTGCAGCGACAAGAAAATGCATGTTTAATTTCTAGTTTATGCAAAGCCATGGATGTGAATAAAAAGCATCGCCGAGGCGATATTGTATACACTACATGTGCATGTACGAGTTGATTTTTATATTAAAAAAACGGCCATTTCATAAAACCGTATGCACATCAACGATGGGTCGTTTGTCTCCGCTATAAAAAATTGATTATAAAAAGTGAAAGTTTGCCTCTCTTTACCGAAATGCATCCCCTTGCAAAGATTGTAATCTACGGATAAATCCCATCATAACGATGCGCACCATTTAAGCTTAAATGTGCATCCCTAATCACATTTTCTATCACATCGAGGACAGCTTCACAATGGGCTTCGTCTTTAGACTCACGATTCACGTTCAAATTAAATCTGTCTTCAAACAGGAAAAATGCACTCGCATTGTTGTTTAGGTATTTAGTATTAACCAAGCATGCAATCAATTAAGATGGTTTCCAAATTTATTATTAGATCAAATACGTTTTACAGTATATACACCCATACCTCTCTATGCGGTTTTCGCTATATAACGGCCTTGTTGATTTTATATGGCAATGTTTCGATGTACAGCTAAAAAATATCGCTTTAAGGATCATCACGGGCCATACGTAACAGCAAAACAATATCAGGCAATGCATGAAACAGTATAACACGTCATCACAATCTGAGGTGGAGGATGGCTCCGTTTTAAAACATTGGTCCAAATTTTGTTGTTTTGCTTTTTTTTTAACTCAATGAACTTAATACTGCGTTCTTTAAGTTGATTCTGATCCTAAAATGCTACAAAGAACTTCACAAGTAAGCAAAAAGCCCGACAAAACAACAGACTTTGATCAACTTTTTAAACCATGGACCATCCACAGCTGCGGATATACAGTAGTTGTGTATGTCATGCAAATCTTCAGACTGATTAGAACTATTCTTCAAGATTGTAATTTGTTTGTTACATGAACACTGCATCGATTTTTAAAATATGTAATGTGTATGTGTTGCATTACATGCATGTAAAACATGATTCGTTATACAGCATTCGCTTTACGGCCTATTTTTCAAGAGCCTGTCTAGGCTGTAAAGTGAGGTATGAGTGAGGTCAAAAATACTACTTCGACATTATCCTTATACTCAGTTCTGTTATAAGGAAACTGCACATGACTTTCATATATACGAATTAATCAAAGTTCACGGCCTTGTTTCTTCCAAGTTGTAATGATAAAATCCAGCTATTGTAATGTGATCCATTACGGCAAGGCAGAGTATCAAGCTGTTACATCGTGAATCAAAACGATCCCACAAATTCTGAGCCTTTAGCAAAAATTGCAAATCATTTGCCACGATACTGGCTATATTAAGACAAGCGCAACAGCGAATATAATTAACTTTGACATGGGAAGAATAAACGATGTTTGTCGCACAACATGCAAATACAGCCACTTGGGGCTCTTCCTAATGAATATGCAAGTAGTTTCTGTATAATCAGCCCCATACACGCCTTCCAGGAGTTGAAAGGCTTAATGGGACTAATACCAAAGGGTGCAATTTGATATCGGCCAGATTGTCTTTGACCAACAGAGATGCTGGAAGAATAAATCCGACTGCAGGTGCCTTCGATAAGGATAACCGCAATAAATATCAAATACATTTTCATCTCGAACGAGCTTTTCTTGACGGGGAACAGCCCAAGTAATAAACCAAATTATAGTGTGCAAGCATGAGCGCAATTTATCATCCTGCGTGGAATTTCTTAGGCTCTCCCTACGGATTTTCGAGTTTTAATGGAGTGGTCAACAGGCATGCTAGCCCTGGGGTTTATGCAATGCCAGCTACATGTAGCTATATCACGAAGATACTATAGCAACGAATATCTTTCAAAATGACGGATCAGACAAATTTAAAAACCTTTAGTGTTGAGCCTGGAGCAGCCACATTAGCACCAGATTGCTACAAGCCAAAAGTATACATTAAGTGTTCTTCAGGGTTCCCCAGAAATGAACTTTTCAACTGCCCTGACTTTTATAGTTTTTAAAACCAATTTCTCTGACTACTCCAGCTAATAAAAACGCATAGAACATATGTCGACATTTTTATATGGAAACATCAAAATAAGCATTTTCTCATACAGGACATCACCTTTTCAAAAAACACATACATTTGGACGACCCTTGCACTACCCGCACGTTACAATTTGTCACACCAACCAACTTTATTATTTGAAAAAAGAAAAACTACTGCAATGTAGTTTGAACAATGTAGTTTGTCATGGCTCTGTCATTAAACAGCAGATGGCACTTGAGAATCAGTGAGACAATGTGACCAAATTTGAAATTCTACAAGCGAGGGGACTCAGATTCGTCCATTCAGAAAGAGGCTGCAGGCTGCGTTTCTAATCGATGACAATGCACGTAAAATGGGAGGAAGAATAGGTCACCCAATCCCCATTCTCCAGTTCAAACACGAAAATAGCCCAGAAATAAAAAAAGGAAAAAACAGCTGTTGTTTGGAGGTTAATTGTGCACGTGGAGAGACCTCAACCCAAAGGTAAACGACCACATGTAAGGGTTGCATGTCACGGAGATGGATTAAACGTAGTTTCAAAATAAAAATCTTTTCTGTTAAACATATTTCATATTTCTGTGCACTAATCCTCCTTGCAACCTTTTCTGTTCAGCAATGTTTCACGTTGGCACCCCTTGAATCCGATGCCTAGATACACGTTATTGTAAGTTACACGTACACGCTGTATAAGCAAACTTGTATTTATGAGCGTATTCTCAAATACCTGGCAATGTATCCAGAAAAGATTTTTCCAGGACTGTAATTTTGTCATACATTATTTTTGTTGTTTCATAATTAGGCTACAGTCAATGCACACGCTTTTTCGTTACTTTGACGGCATTTTTGAGAGCTTGCTTTTTCACTTTGATTACTCACGACATGTATTAGAGTATCTTGGTAAAAACAGTTTGCAAAACCATATAATCTAAATAAAATATTGGAATTAATTTCTTTTGTATTTCTTATTTACCTCTGCTTCTCATAGACACTCCTGCAGCAAAAATAAAAATCCAGACCTGACTTTTTCAAATTTAAATTTGTATGCAACTGTTTAACAATAAGTCAGGGTTCCCACTCAAATTCTCAAGTCGATTTCCTTGACAACTTTTCAGACATTTACCTGACATTTGACATGAGATTTTCGTTTTAAAAAAATAAGAAAAATGATGGATTTTATCTCACATTTTTATTAAAGATAATAGAGAGTTTCAGCTCCACGTTAAAAGTAAACGTGACGAAAACGTGTGACGTCACGTGTAGCATTGCAAATCAATGGGAGTAGATCTCGTGCCATGGAATTAA
>JAQGAF010005533.1:0-11881 GCA_034687865.1 Kryphioiulus occultus | reverse complement strand
TGATTTTTATATACTGACATCAGTAGTCCAAAAAAACACTATTCATCACTATAGAGTAGTGATATCAATAGTGATCACATACAAATCTTTCCACCATGCTGTCTGAAGCTAATAGGTGTCGGGGGAAAGTTTTTTTTTTCGTATCTCAAAAGTTGAGTCAAAAGCGAATTGTAAGAACCAACATGACACTTATTCTCCCTAATTACATGTACTGTCAAATAATTTAAACGCCGGAGTTGCTTTCGTACGATTAACAAAAATGTCTTACATGGATTTCCTGGCGTGAAATCGTGGTCTATCGTCGACGGATTGACATTCGCATTCAGTGTCGTTTTCAAACACCAGCTTTTCGACTGTGTTTGCCGTGTTGATGCTCACAGAACCTTCGGTATTACTTAAATGCAGTTTCTGAAAGAATTCAAAATAATATTATTAAAAAAAACAGCGGTACAAAAATGCATCGCCAATGCTGAAAATACTGTGACAGATTTCAAACACTTTGGGATCAGCATTTTTTTAGTTCAAATAAATATTAGCATTCAAAGTGAATCTTTCAGCTATACTTTACATCAAACTGTATAGAGTAGGTCTACGTGGTTATGTATACGTGACTGGTTTGATTTCTCAAAATTTAGGGGTCACTTTTTTAAAGTAGCATAATACAGTAGGATATATACAGTAGCTCAATTTACTGACATACAGTCCTGGGCATACTGTAAGTTGTCGCAGGAAAACACGAGTATATGGCATTTTCGTTGAAGCATTTTAAGAGCATTTTAATGTATGTCGAATTATTAGTACAAAATTGTCTGAATGGACAAAGTTCAGCGCCCCCAGAAAATTGTTCCTGGATGTCAACCGCGAAATAAAGTCGTTTCAGTATACATGTAGGTATACAGGTGCACAGGTGTTGTTCGGAGATATCCAATGTCGCGATCCTCTTCACAGTTTATATTTTGATAGATGAGGGAATTGACCAGTAGGTGACCACCTGACACTCGCGGAAGCAGTGACCCGATTTTAAACGCAAATGGGAATTCTGAATCTCGATTACGCCGGATAACAAACTGAAAATTGTTTTTTTTTGTTTATTATCGTCATTACAGTTGCTTTTTTTTAAACTTTTTACATCCATTTCTCTCCCCACACCGGGTCAAAGGTAAACACCGAAACTGTATTCACGAGTGCATTTTTCACGCTGAGTTTCCCATGTTGCTCGGACCCTGCGCGTCCTGTATACGAGGTCTTGACCTCTCCAACATATTCGGTAACGTCGAGCATATACATGTATACATCCAGTATACTGTACGCTGTTCGTGTATACACTTTGACAAAATAAGAGGTTGTTGACTCGCAGGCCTTCCAGAAAAACTATAAAATGTGGAATTTTTTTCTTTTTTTTTTTTCATTTTAAACTTACTTCAATTTGAAGCCTTTAAACTAGTGAGTTATGGTCCACATGCTCGTTCGTGTGAAAGTGTTTAGCATCTTATATATTAGGAGAAGGGAAGAAATCAATTTACATTAACTGTCCTTTCGTACGTATATACACCCCCTAAATCCCTGCAAATTTTACGCATTTTTTTTTTTTTCGTCCACTCCATAAAAATTGTAGTTAATTCGTTCCAAATCTTTGTTAGTTTTTGCGTGTTTATGAAATGATATCCGCGACCTATTTGGTAAATCGTTTCAACGACATCGCCAATTGTAAATTAATTTACGACCAGTTTCGGGTTGATGAACAACTAAATGTTATCCTGTTTATTTCCGCAGAATATGGACCAGCGTGTTTCTAGATAAAACATCAAATATATCGTTTGAGGGAGTGAAACTTTTTAAGTGTTTGTTTTCGCGACGACCTTTGACCCGAGAATACAGTCGAGAAACGTACGTGTAGCTGGATATCGGACTGAGAGTAAGTTTAATTTTCGCGGGTGAGGGTCTGGTCATTTCGTGGGAAGCATATACACTATATGTCGGGACTGGCAATTAATTGTACCTCCACATGAATGAAAATGAAGGGGGAGACTCGAGTCTAGAGCCTATTACAATAAAGATGATTGTTTAGAGGAATGGTTCCTCGTATAATTACGCGATTAAAGTAATAGGGGGAAGGAACGGGATTATAAATCAAAACGGTTCCTTTTAAATGAGGTAAGACATCACGAATGCGTAACAGAATGGTCAGCCTTGATTTTGAATTCCAAATACATGTACGTGGGCTAGCGTATTCCCATGGACATTAACATGTATACAGAGGCACCAAAAAAGTATTGGCAATTGGTGTTTTTTCTCAAAAATGTCACAAAAACAACTTAAAAGTTAAACAAAGAAATATCATTTAAATAACAGCGAGTAAATAAACTAATCATGACGATTTCGTTTGTTTAAATTGACATGGGTTAAAATAAACAGCAAAAATGCGGAAAACTCATGTCAACAAAGTATGGCAATGTATGGCAAAAAAAACAATGGAGGAGACGTTCAATGTCTCTTCTTGCCCAAATTTCCTTACACAGACTTATTGGCGTGACACATTCACGTATGTTCTGGGTTAAACTCTATGGTTAACCCATAATGGTCGCGCCATAAAATAAAAGTATGTGCAAGGAAATTTGGACAAGAGGAGAGATTGAACGTCTCCTCCATCGTATTTTTGCCATACATTGCCTATAATTTGTTTACATGAGTTTTTCACTTTTTTGCTAATTATTTTAAACCATGTCAATTTAAACAAACTATACTGTCACGATTTAAATAATATTTAAAAATATTTAAATATTTAAATAATATTTGTTTGTTTACCTTTTAAGTTGTTTTCGTGAAAAAACCCAATTGCCAATACTTTTTGGTGTCATTGTATACGGGAGGCCATGGTAAGATGATGATGATGAAGTATGAAGTATGATACAGTGGTAATTAATGAGTGTGTAATGAGATCGACTTACGTAAAAGTAGAGCTCTACGACTTGTTTCGTTTTTGCCAAACAGTGCATGTTGCTGGACTCGCAGCATCCGGTGTCTTCTCCGCATTTGTGCAAAATGGTGCAACTGGGAAGATATTCCTTGGACGGATCCGGATAAAGATCCTTCACTTTCACGATTCGAGCTTTGGGCAGTTTGCAACCGGCCTGATTGTGCACTTTCAAATAGTGATTGTTGGCTTGGCGGATGTCTTGAAGACCTGAGGGGGTACAAAAGGTGAAAAAAATGTAACAGGGTTACCACATTTTTTGTTTTTGTTTTTGAGAACGAAATACTTTGACTTTCCAGATTTTTCCAGGTCATTTTTGAATTTTTCCATGACCGTGAAAAAACAACATTTCAGTATTTTACTTTATTTCTACTTTGCAAAGACATTTATTTCTAGTAAAATGGTAAAAAAAAATTGGAAAGTGGACATTTGAAACCACTCGTAACTTTAATAAAAACTTAGTTGGAAGAGTATGCTATAACTTATGTTTCCTGAACAGCTTTGGCAATTACTTTATCAACAGCAATAATGTCATTCATTTTTGTCTCTGTTCCTTTTCTGAGGGAATTTGACTAAATTATCAACCTGATAGATTGCTTCTCTTAGGAGAATTCCCTACGCGCAAGTTTGGTGCCTTCATACTAACTACTCTAAATGTCTGAGTGGATTAACCCAACACAGCTACTTGGAGAGGTTTTAAACTTCAATATTTTAAACTAATTTGTTTTTCATATTTTCAAATCATGATTTAACAAGTTTATGGGCATATTTTTGTTAGTATAATTTTGATCATAAAAATTTCCAGGTAAAATTTTACATATTCCCCGACTTTCTTAAATTCCCTGACTTTCCAGGTTTTTCCAGGTTGTGGGAACCCTGTGTAACGAGTCAGATTCATTACTATGTGTTATCAATATTTTAGATTTTGTCTGGTTTTATAGGACGAATTAAACCACCATCTCTTGTCAGCGAACAGGAAGGAACCTGAGTTTCGGAAAATTAGGAACAAATTGTACTCCATGATTTGATTCTGACATCGACCAGCATTCTGCTGTTAACATACCGTACGTGGGAGCACGTTATGTACACTGCATAATATATATGATCCATCTTGATCATGACTGGACAGACTTTTTAATAGTTTAATTATGACGGACCCATCCTCAATCATCAACATTGTTCTCCCATAGTCACGCCTGAAAATGAATTACATCGTACAACCACGTAATATTCATGGTCCCAGGCACGTTCACACGCCTATACAGTATGTGTTTGGCCATAACAGGGTGTCTACTGAACTGTAATTTCATTTTTCCAGTATTTCCCAGTATTTCCCAGTATAAAAAATATAATTTTTTTAGTTCAATAAATAATTTTTATGTCAATTATATGCTCATCAGGGGCGGATACAGCATTTTTCGAGCTAGGGGCGTGAAAAATTGAGTAACAGGCCTAATATTAATAAACAATAAACGCCGTAGGCGAATTAAAAAAAACTAGTCCCGAGCAATTGGTTTTACACAACTTTCCACACAAATTGAGATTAATAATTTAAAAGCACCGCAGGTGAAATTTTTAGAGAAACTTAATATCAAATAATATCAAATGATGACTTTTTGTTTTGAAAACTACACTCAAACGATTGGCTTTACCCAGATTTCCATTAATTTGTTTAGTTGAATTAATAATTTAAAAGCACCGCGGGTGAAATTTTTAGAGAAACTTAATATCGAATGATTTTTTTTAAATCAATTTTTTTAAACCAGACCCACACGATTGGAGCATGTAGGAGCCAACGAACTATTTCCATGGGCTACGTATCACACTGGGATCATTTAGAAGCTAATTGTTTATAGGGTGTCAAGGGGTAGAATTTTTAGAGCATTTATCAGAAAAATAAATTTGAAATTGAAAAATTTTCAGTATAAAAAAAATTCCAGTATATCCCCAGGATTTTCCAGTATGAAAAACGATTTCCAGTATATTCCAGTAGACGCCCTGTAATATTTTAGCAATAGTATAAAACAGCAATTACAGTAATTTGAATTAGTGTTACTAAATTAAGAAGAAGGCGCCGACATAAATAGCTATTTTCAATGAGGAATTAAGAAAAACTCGCTTTTATATACGTCGACGAGTGCTTGGAACGTATAGTGTACATGCAGTATTGAATTTCTATTCGCGTGAAATTTTCTGCGGGTCATTTCCCCAACATGGAAAATACCATGCAACGCATTTACTCGTTCGGTGTCATTTCCGTGACTCGACTGAATTGATGAAATGCTCCAAGCTCCAGGCAGTCGTAAAACCAACTACTGGCAATTTTCGACTTAATCCTTAATCTTAATTGCACGAAAGCCGCGCTAAAACAACTGCTAAATGCAACGTGGGACAATTCATATAAGGAGGGGTAAAATCATTAACAATCGCCCTAAATCGCTACTCTCGTATACAACAAACGCCGCAACTAGCAAATTGAGACTTTATACTGTCAATCTGTCTATACACCCTAATAAATAAACCTTCGTTAGGTACTACAGTGGACTCCGCTTAATGGGATCGCGGATAATGTTATCATTCGTTTATTGTTATCGAAATTACCGAGTCCCGAACGCTCGTATACAAATACACGGTGAAATCATCAACATTTCGCTTATTGTTATCATTTCCCCCACAAATGGAGGATTCGTAAAACATGAGGAATGAGAAGTTTTGGAAGAAAATGTCTAAAATGATGTCACATCTGCTATGAATAGCGAAAATTTCGAGGAATATTCTTCCAAATTTTCGATATTCATTGACGAAAAATATTCCCCAATGACTAAATCCGGCATTTGCTAGACTATCGTTCAGTAAATCAGATCTGACTGATGAAAATGAATTTGATGTTGACGAATATGAAATGTGCATCTTAGTTGAGAAACCAACCACCAAAAGTGTTGCGATGACAGAAGCACTAATAAATTTGCCTCGGTGGACAGCATATGTCAATTGATTTTCAAATCCAATAAATACAACACAATACATGCATGCATGCATGAATATGAGAATTTCATTAACAAATTTATCCAAGTAAATTGTAAGCATACCGATATAAGTGGATTTTTAGCTGCGAATAACTTTGTAAAGGTAAATTATACGATGTACACATGTATATGAACATAAGATTCAAATTAAGTAACGATCTCTTTTTCTTGTTATTCGGCTATTAAGATCGTTCTGCTATTGTTATCGAAATAGCCTGGGTACAATGTGATCCCATGAAGCGGAGTCCACTGTATTACTGATTGAAGTACCTTAAAATTTGTCTCATTTTTTCAAATAATGCGCTCGTTTCCTTTTCCTATGTTTTTTTTTTAACATAAAAGAGCAGTTTCGGGAAAGGTTCACGTTACACAGGATATCATTCACGAATTATGACAATTAGCTACGTCCCTTTGGTCGCCATCTTGGTTCCGAGTACTATAGGAAGTGAAAATCTGGTAGCCAGTATGAATCCCTCCATCCATTAAACCTCCTTTATTTGTTTTATGGTTCCGCAGCTGGTGAGCGGTAAGCAATCCGTGTCTTCTTGACTTCAGTCTTCTTCTTCCGAAGTTCGGCAACACTAAGTGTACTTCGCAATAACAATTAGGTGCGAGACGAAATTTGAGTTTCTCTCATCGATTATCGTTTGGGCCCGATTGCGAGAGTGAGGTCGAACGGTCAAACGCTGCATTTTGCGGTTCATTTTCAACGATGAGATTATAAACTGCGGGGTTACAATATTTCTTCCTATTTGATTAACATTCTCATGATCTCATCTTCTTGCCATAATTAGCTGAAGTGAGACGATAATTAACCCCCTTACGAAACTGACATTCTATTCTTACGATTGGATTTCAAACGGAAGAGAAAGAAAGCAGAAGATGAAGATGATGAAGAAAGAAAGAAAGAAAGAAGTAACCAGCAGTCGTTGCTTGCGAAGGCCATTCTTGCTTCGGTTCAAAAATTTCCGGGTTCAGAATTAGGTCGGATCGTCACTGCTGAGGATTCGCAGTCAGAAGTACGTGTATCAAGGACGCCATGTTCTCCCGCAGTCGAACTGAATGACCTCATAATATCCATCTCGTTCAAAGGAGGGATTTAACAAAATAAATAGAAGCAGTGTCCTTATACGTTTTAATTAAACGAGAGTCTTTCCAGACGTGTTATCCACCGACGACGTTGTAAAGTTCCTTTAGAGTCCCAAACAATCTGCAGCTACTACTTACTATTTTGTATACACGAACGAGCCAGCCTTACTGTAAACGGGTGGTGAACAATCTAACATCAATCTGGGAATCACTACATTTAGCGTGACATTCACTAAGGCGTTGTCTGGATCGGTTCCGTCTTATGCAAACTTGGCTCTTGTTGAGACGATCTCTAAATAGCATTTCCCCCGTTCAAATGACAAACTGTCACGGTACGTGCATCCATCTTAACACATTGACTGAACACGTATACAGTAGATAGTGTTACCTTCGCGCTTCCTCTAACAAAATGGCGGATAATACGGCGGACTCCGCTTAATGGGATCGCGGATAATGTTATCATTCGTTTACTGTTATCGAAATCGCCGAGTCCCGAACGCTAATATACAAATGCACAGGTTATTGTAATCAACAATTCGCTTATTGTTATCATTTTCCCCTCATGGAGGATTCGAAAAAAATGAGGAATGAGAAGTTTTGGAAGAAAATGTCTAAAGCGATGTACCATCTTCTATTAATAGCGAAAATTTCTACGAATATTATTCCAAATTTCGATATATTCATTGACGAAAATATTCCAATAGCAGCCCCAATGACGGATTAAACTATCTGTGAGTCAAACAGAGCTAATTGAAGAAAATGATTTTGATGTTGACGAATATGAAAGGTGCAGCTTAGTTGAGAAACCACCAAAAATGATGAGATACCAGAAGTACTAGATCAATGCATGACTATGAGAATTTCATTAACAAATTTATGCAGAAAAATTGTAAGCAAACCAATATAAGTGGTGTTTTAGGTGCAAATAGTTTTGTAAAGTTAAATGATGCGATGTTTATGTGCATAAGAATTCAAATTAAATAACGAACGCCTTTTCTCGTCATTCGGCTACTGTTTATCGAAATAGCCTGGGCCCAATGTGATCCCATTAAGCGGAGTCCACTATGTACATGTATATGAACTGAGAAAAGTTGTTATCAGATTGGTAGCGACGATTCAAATTGGATGGTATGGGTGGTGAATTTAAAGCAATTCAAACTAAAAATGGCTTCCCCTCGTCTCCCCCAAACTGTATACATTGTACACACACGTACATGTATAAAGTATATTATCGGTTTAAAAAAAACGGGGCCATGAAACCACGAACGCAATCTGGTCTATAAATATGACGCGTTGTTTCTTCTAATAGTCAACTAAATTTAAAAATAAAAAAGCAACGAAGCTTATCGACGTTAGGCGTTCGTAGATCCGAACCTTCCGAGTGCTTTCACTCGATCGTAACAAGCATCGTCCATTAAGAGACCACTTAGTCATTGGCACACTCGCCTTCTTAAGAGATTCTCAGAGAGTATTTAGATCCGAGATATTCGCTCACCCACTCGCCCGAATAAGAGGGTCGACCATTTTTTCTCAAAAGTTTATCAGTATATATAGATTGAGTCGTATACACGTATACGTGTATATATATAATGCCCGCTCATCGCTATTCGCCTCACTGGCCTCATCGAGATTATCAAGAATATATTAATAACACACATCGAATGAATCAATTAATCAATATCGAATATCAAAACTCAGAGAAAAGTTTTCTACTTTTAACAAAACTTCCGAGAGTACATTCTCTTCGTAGACGCGTATCCTGGGAGTTTACGAATGCAAATCACGCTCGTACTTATACGTACATTTACAGTGGACTCCGCTTAATGGAATCACATTGAGCCCAGTATATTTAGATAACAATAGCCGAATGACGAGAAAAGGCGATCGTTACTTAATTTGAATTCTTGTGTACATATACACCGTACATCGCATAATTTAACTTTACAAAGCTATTTGCAGCTAAAAAAAACACGTATTGGTTTGCTTACAATTTTTTGCGTAAATTTGTTAATGAAATTCTCAGATTAATGCATGTATCGTGCAGTATTTGAAAATCAATTGATCCATGTTGTCCACTAAGGCAAACTTATTAGTGCTTCTGTCATCTCAACAACACTTTTTGGTTGTTTCTCAACTCAGATGCGCCTTTCATATTCGTCAATGTCAAATTCATTTTCATCAGTCAGCGCCGTTTGACTCACAGATAGTCTTAGCAAGTGCCGGATTTGGTCTATTGGAATATTTTCGTCGATGAATATTGAAAATTAGGAAGAATATTCTTCGAAATTTTCTCTATTCATAGCAGATGGCACATCGTTTTAGACATTTTCTTCCAAAACTTCTCATTCCTCATGTTTTACGAATCCTCCTTGAGGGATAATGATAACAATAAGCGAATTGCTGATTACAAAAACCGATCATTTCACTGTGTATTTGAATACGAGCGTTCGGGACTTCGATAACAATAAACGAATGATAACATTATCCGCGATTTGTTAAGCGGAGTCCACTGTATTAATAACGAACATCGAAAGAATTTATTAATCAATACCAAATATGAAAATTCCGAGACAAGTTTTCTACTTTAAATAAAACTCGCGAGAGTACATTCTTTTCTAGACGTGCACTGTATACTGCAGCGGTTACGAATGCAAATCACGCTTTAAGTTTTAGGGTACATTTATTTTGGGAACGAACAACTAAGAAGCTATGACCCGAGTCTCCTTTTCGTCCACAATTTTCTCGTCTTAACATCATTTTTACGTTTCCCTGAAGAGAAATTTGGTTAAAGTATTGCTAAGAACTATTTATAAGCTTACGTGTACATGATACGTGTATTGGACATTACGCTCAAAGTGCGGTAAACTTCAATAACTATACGAATGAAACGCAAAATACCTTTGCTTAGACCGTAGGGCATTCGACTCCTAGGTCCCGTCTCGTGTGACTTTCCGAGAGTTACGCTCTTCCAAGGTCTCTTGTCCTGAGATTGAGCACTTCCGGTTGTTAGAAACCGTTTGTAAATATCGACGAAGGACTGGCTGGATTTGGAAACTTCCGTATTACCGAGATTTCCACCAAATTCCTGCAAATAATAAAACATTATTTAGCGCTTTGAAAACTTTACGAATGTTGGCAAGTATACTGTACTAGTAGGTTTAGTGAAAAGATCCTCTTTGCACGCTTTACCGCATGCACGGCAGAAATATTTGGTTGCGGGAGTTAACGCCGAATTTAAACCAAACTCGAGTTTTCTTTCGTCGATTTGTGGCTAATATTAAGCCGACCACACACATTTTTTGGCAGTTTTGGACTTTCCCATTCCATATGCAATATGACCTTAAAACACATACCGTTTAAAATTTCGTATAGGTCAAAGAGAACATTGAAAATTTGAAGTTTATTTATATCAGCGTTGCATTTCTCTGTTTAGGCCATAGTATCACTGCAAAAACAATTTAATTCAGCCGTTTCAATTAGTTGAGTTTAGTGATTTTTTAAATTTTATAAGCAGTTTTTAAAGTGAAACTTGCTTTCATAGGTACTCTGACCTCTTTGCTTTCACAAACGATGTCCAAGAAATGTTATACGAGACTCGGTATTTCAGACACTCCTGAAATATCCGCTCGTACATATTAGATATTTCGGATCAAAACTGCAAAATCTTTACCACTAACGAGCATATCTGGCCTTCCTAAAGATGAAATCATGAAATTGCACGAGTTTAAATTTCTCGCGTTAGTGGGCAATGGCAGATCTGGTATTTGAGATCTGATCTGCGTATCACATTTGCAAATCTGGCCTGTCGTACAGATATGCTCGTGTGTGGCCAGCTATTGAAACACTGCTTTTATCCAAAGATATTTATGGAAAATTAGTTCAAATACCGACACGTTTTTGAACAGTTTTACAATATAAACTGATTTTTGAAATGTCGTCGCAGATATACAGCGTACTGTAATTGCGAAATACGATATAATGCATTTCACGAATGAATGCGGTTTTATACAGTCGCGAACATCGCCAGGAATCCCGGATCACGATCCCCCAGTTCGCAGCTGTATCCAGAAGTGCGAACTTCCGTCATCTATAAGTGCGACTGCCATATGCTCGTTGAGTTATTGATGGGAAGGAATTATACGAGGAATAAATAGAAGAAGAAGAAGAAAAAGCTTGCACGGAGGGAAGGGTAACAAACAGCGCCATAAATAACGGAAGAGAGAGAGAAACCCCATAAACACTAGGAAGGAACGCGAGCGAATCTAACGAAATAATGTATCAAAAAAGACGAATTGGGATATGGAAGCTGCATGGAGGGGGAGGGGGAAGGGGAAGAGACCAAAAAAATGAAGAAAAGTCATTTACGTATATATCATATGTGCGACGAAGCGACCGATGTAATACGCGTAATAAAATCACGAATGCATCCATCGCCAACGCCTCATTTTTTGGGGAAAACAGTTTTTTTTACGATTGGAAGAGCATTAAAGCGAGATCTTCTATGCGGATGACTCATTTATAACAAGTTTTTCTGCGAAATTCATACCGAGAAGAAGAAACGACAGCTCATCCGTAAGGGGTCATCCATAAAGGACGACCTGGAATTTTCATGGTTTTTAGACCTCCCTCCCCACTGTCCACCCTCGTCGTAATTTTAGAAAATTTTCAGGCAAACAACTTTTATGGAGTTGACATTTTCTGAATTTTCTGAACAAAATTTTAGAAAATTTTCAGGCAAACAACTTTTATGGAGTTGACATTTTCTGAATTTTCTGAACAAAATTTTAGAAAA
>JAQGAF010005532.1:0-11888 GCA_034687865.1 Kryphioiulus occultus | reverse complement strand
TAGAGAAAATTACTACAAAAAAGTGACAATTTCGGGTGGGGCTGCAGCCCCCTCAGCCCCCCCCCCCTTGTGTACGGCACTGGGTAGAAATTACATCAATAAGTGATAAAATCATGACATGTTTTCAAAAACATTGCTATAGCACTATGGCACTACAATTGAATACCCATATATCCATAAACTGTTAAAACCAAGATGCTTTCGGCAATGCAGAACATCTTGCATTATCAGACTGGCTGAGCCAGAAAGTAACAAAGTGTTTGCGTATAGCTCCCTTTCATCTTCTTCAAGTCCCTGGTGAATTTTGCCCTTGATGGGGAATTTCAATAATGCATTAAAATCCAACTTAAGCTAACTGTAAGGTATTTCAGGTTTCTATACATGTAGTTAGTACATGTAAAGTATTTAGACACTGACTTTGACAAATAATATTTTAAAACCCATATATAGGCCAGATTACGCGATAGTGAATTTGCTAAGTGGAAGTTGTGTTCTGCAATGCTCACAATACTTTTGTTTCTGTTAAAAGTATTGAATGTAGCTGACGGCGTACACATTTTGTTTCAGTTTAAATTATTGAATAGCGCAGACGGCTCTAGAACACTGATTTTCAATATTATCTGTGACATATTGGATCAACTCCACTTTATTCATTTTGCGATTAAATGGATTTCAATGAATCTGATCTTCCCGTTTCAATTATGCAGTTTAAAACATTGACAAATTCGTAATGGACACTTTTCAGACGAACCTTCCTTAGACCAGTATACGTCCATTATTTAGCTTAATTGATCACAAAAGTGGATTACTTCGTCTTGTTATAGTTCTACAAAAATTACCTTTTGACTAAATTGAATGTCTGTACAATGGCAACGACCAGCAATGGTAATGACATTAATGCCTGGGCCTGAATTGCAAATGTTACCATGTCAAATGAAATTGGTTTTCCCACACGCGTAGACGCGGAGGACAAATGGGATTGTGTAGTTTTCTATTTAATGAAATTAGCTCCATTAAAATGCGTCTATAAAACAATATCATTTATACGTGGGCTCAAAAGTGGGCGAGAAAAACGGATTAATCCTCTATGGCGCAGTAAAAACTATACCTCCGCATGGTATCTTTGAATTTGCAGACATGTTATAATAAAGAATAATTCCTCAGCAATTAAGGAGACGATTTTGAAAAGGGCAGGCTTATCAGTTAGCTTAAATTTGAGACAGCCCTATTTGACACTGCATTTTCAACACATTCGCTGAATTTCATGATGTACAGTGCTACTGTAAAATGGAAACAGTCCATTGCAGCAATTTGACGAAATATGGTCGGTTTGAATCAGCAAACAGGCCCCTGTGCGTAAAAGCACTTTAAACGTGAACCTATATATGCGTGGAACGGGATGAAACCTATGGGTGGCATGAAAAAGCGAATAATATTCTTATGTATGCAAAGTGGCGTTTTATGCGCCAGAATTGACTGTGCTCAATTTGAAAACAGAACTATGAAAATAAAAAGTCAATAGATTCATTTTATGGAAAAAGAATAAAACGAGAACTGGGTACTCGTAGTAGTGCAGCGTACGCAAAGTATTACGAACCCTTTTCAATTACACTTTTTAAAAATATAGTATACATATATCAAGTCGAAACAGTTCGTGTAATTTTATGGGCTGTTCGGCAATTGGACAAGTGGAAAAAAAACGGAACAAAGATAAAAACGAACAATTTCGCGTGTATAAAACCCGCATTAACTAGTGAAATAAACGCGTGATGAATAAATACATTAAAATCGCAGTATTCTAGCTATATGGTGTCATCAAAGTGACATTTGGCAAACACGATATACATGTACGTGTAAGAATGGCGATACGCCACGACTAAGTTATGTTAAGTAATTTATGGAAATTTGGTAAGATATTCAGCAGCGCAGCTGGCTAAATACAAATATATTTATAGCAGTTAATTTTGAATACGTAGTGAAGAGATCATAAAAGAAAATTGATGGCAAAATTGAGATGTTCAAAAGGTGAAAAAATATTCTCCTCTTTTAAATTTATCTGACTACCAAAAAATATTTCTTAAAACAAAGTTAGAAACAAAAATAGAAAACATGACAGTGAAACTTCGATTATCCGCCAGGGGTCCTAAACGTGGGTGTGATGGATATTCGAATATACAGATAACGGATTTCGTACATTGAATACATGTATACATACCTGTATAAATATCTGTGAACATACATGAAAGTTTAGTTTGTTTTCGAACTTTCTGATTGCTCAGACAGTTGTGGCAACTGCTCTGTACGAGTGCACGTTATACAATTTTAGTTTTGAGTGTGAAAATAATGTTTTCCTTTCAATAAAAAATTTTCGATGGCTTTCTTGTGCCTCGACATGCTGCCGGTTAACAGGGACTGACAGTTAAACGGGTGCCGGATAATCGAATTTCACAGTACATCTAATATGAGTTAGAAAACATTTCGTACTTCATCTTTTATTTCAAATTCCAAGTCACTGGCAACAGTGATCCCAACACGACCAGCAATAACATTTTTTTTTGCAAACGCGCTGCTGCTGAAATACATTCGTGTAAGTCCAGCTACATTTGTATGCAAAAGGAACACAGCGTCAAGTTTTGCGTTTGGCACAACAGCAAAGTTGCGACAGATATTACGGGAAGTAGAGCGTTAAAGGAACGGCATGGAAATGGGTTTGCCTGTGGAGATATATCGTCGTTGCAAAAGCTACAATTTTACTAGCCCAACTTCATCTTTTAGTGATCCCTTTGCATGCATTTAAATTTATAGCCCAAATCCCCATCCATTTCTATAATGTATATATGATAATTTATCTATCGTAAAGCATCCTACTTTGTTATGCCACATCATATCTGTTTTTACGCATTGGTTATATATTGGCTATGTTTACAACATGTAGAATTGAGATACTACTACCGCAACGAGCTGGAACTTCGGTATACTGTGCCATCAAATGGGTTGCAGTTCAGTGGCGGAGGTCACAATGGGTGACAGCACCTTTTTCGCCTCTGACCATTATTAGTGAAATGTTATCTGTTCCATTGAATGAGTCAAATCCACCCGAACAACTATAGTGCAGAGTTCAAACACCAAATACATGACAGACTAAAAGGTTTCAAAAGGGACACATTAAAAGGTTTTAAAAACTTTCAATTGAAGTTTTGGGGGTTTAATAGCACTATACATTGTATAAAAGCATGACGATGGCAACAGTTGCCAGAATACTCAAACTATATATCCCAATACGCCTTCACACGGATGAACTCAAGTTTTCCACAAATAAAGTGCTTCGTAGGCAATTACATGTAACAGCTGCGAAAACTGGACTCCCATTAGCCCTTACAGTCAACAACTCTGTAGTTTTGGGTAGCTGAAGTCGGCTTTCACGATTTTCAGTATAAAATCGTTTGACGAAATAAAGTCAGATTAATAGAATTCCAATAATTTAATTGGTCTGCACTTCTTACTCTCTTAAAGAGTCAAGTGCATTCACCGTTGAGAAACAGACCTACTTTCTCGAGCTCAAAGTGAACGCTTCAGCAACTGAACAGTATAAAATTAAAGGGAAATTTATCGATGCCGAAGCTCATCGCTTTGCAACTGAGAAAAACTATCGACTTTCAAAACCACTACGTTCAGGTAAATTGGGTTTAATTCGATTTCCACAGAAAGCAGGCATTTCTTCTGCGAGCTTTTATATACATGTATGTACACAGATGTAAATTCAAGTTAAAGATCAGATTTGGGTATTTGCATGTGTAAGATCGATTTGGCGACAGCAATTAAAGATGTCTTGTGTATTTTACACACGTTTTTGGTGAACTGGGATGCATACAAGGACATCGTTCTACCGAAGGTTTACAGGATTATGTCAGATGCCTCAGACGTTCGGGCAGGCTAGACCGTACTAATGAATATAATAACCTCACACAAGTTGGAGAACATCCAAGCGAAATGTTGGAGAAATGTCATTGCTATGTAACGGGGAAAAAGCTATAATCATTAGAGACGACAAAAACGTGTAAAGATATCACGTGAAGTTGTTGCAGTTGACCAAAAACGCTATTTTTACGATTTGGGTCAAGAAATAAGCTTAGTATTGTATGACATCGGTTAATCATTAGGCTAAATGCCACTTGTACACCTGTTACCTAGGTACCTAGATACCTGAAACGAAATGGCTTCCATTTGTAGTACTTAGTGTTATATGTATAATGCGTGCCAACGTAAAAAAATATTCACTGCTGATATTACATTTTCTTATAAAACCTGCAATGAGCGGTCGTTTAAGGTCAAGTCAATTAAGTTAATGTTGCAATATGCCGTTTCCTTAAACATACATGTATGGAGTTGGCACTTAATATACGGAAATAATGTACATGTACATGTATTTACACTGTACATGTCCCAACTGCACCGTAGGCGTTCTTAATTCTTATACAGACCAATTCCACTTTCAATTAGGGACTGTTCAGTCTAAACCAGTGTGTCCTACATGAACATGTAAGCTGTATGTTTGCTTCAAGTGCAGTTTGGGAACACTTTTGTAAAAGACATTTCGATAAAGGGTATACATGTACAATTCAGTAATACAAAATATATAGACCAGATGATACTGTATTGTACATGTACGTGTATATTATAGAAAACACAGCGACAATGTTTTTATTGCATTGGCTCAAATGGAAGAACAATCCACTCGTTACATCCACCTGCCCTATACACTAACAAACTTATTGCAATTTTTAAAGCTCTATTACGTGCATGCTGGAGCAATATCCGCGTGCCCTACATCTGCAACAGACGCCATCAGTGATGACATTAAGGAACTTTTAGCCAAGTCTGATAAAAGCAATTAACATGGCGACCATTAGAGTCATTTGAAGTTAGTCGTCAGTCTTCAAAGTTAAAGAATTTGTGACATTAAAAGAGGAGCGTTTATAGTTTCCGTGACGTTAACAGCAAGGTTTAAGTGCATGCATCTGCCAATATGAAAGGTAAGATTGTGCCCTGAAAAAACAAATTATAGATATAACATCGATCTATTTAACCGAACTAAATTTTCTTGGGTTTTTACATGCAGAATACAGCATTTATAACATACGGCGGAATTTGTCCCCAACCTTTTACGAAATTGACTTGCCTTTCATGCTTCAAGCTAGGTTCCCGGCAATTCTGGTATCTGTAGCACCCATTGCTCATGGACAAATTGCATTCTCTATCAAAATATCAATTTTACGGTTTGTTAGGCAAAATAATAAATAATGCTATCGCAAAGTTGGAGCTCATATGCCATTCCCTCGAATGTACTGTCTATCTTACAATAGCCAGCATAGTGCATTAGTGTCAGTGAACAAAGTCTGTCTATATGTCGGGTAATTTATTTTTTATTCATTATTTTCGGCACAAACACATTGCCAGATGGCACCCGCGAAAAACTCGACTAGGATGGCAAATAAACGATCGACAAATTACACGCGTCTGCCCAGCATTACCCATCTTGGGCAAAGTGTACCAAAATGAGCAATAATTCATATCATGAGGGCATTTGAACTCTAGCACGTGATGCAATGATGCCAGAACGAAGCCACTGTGGCTGGAATCCAGGAAAATGGTTCTGGAAAGCCCACAGACCTACGTCAATTCATTTTGATAAAAGGTCTGCAGAACTGCAATTTGTTTGATCCAAAAAAAGGTGCTGTCAATTTTGGCAATTTAGTAAACATTTCAAAGATTTTATTATCTCTGTTTTGAAAACAGTGTCTGCAAACGAATGATATGTTCGAGGTCATGCCTTATATCCCCGTGCATTCTCATACATTGAAAAGGTCGAGTATGTATTGCACATACAGTTATAAAAGTCATCCCCTGGACTATGAACTTATTAAAAGAAGTTTGTCGCCTTAATCCATTTTTGTCACAAATTAAATAACAATTGACAACGTTAGTGTGACAGGTTTTCCCTGGTTAGCTATAATTAATAGTAATGCAGCGGATTACTATTATTATTGTTATTATTATTATTACAGTGTATTTATTATTAATACAAATAATCTGCTCCAAATGTAACCTCCAAGTGTAACCTAACCTATAACCTAAACTAAGCAAAACTAAATTACACCAAACTAACAATGTAATGTCGGATTTAACTGCCCCTAACCGCCAGGCAATAAACGCCAGCCAACGAGCCATACGGAGAAGCACATGTTATTATACTGTAGTGTCTTTGCTGAAACGGGGCAAATATCGTAGTACACCCATGACTAAACAAATTTGTTTCGTATGTCCACAATTCAACTTGTGCATATACAGTACATGAAAATCAGAAAATTCCCATTTTAATTACATTTAAGGAGGTGACGTCGATCACTTCGTTGGGTTGGCGATTTTGCGTGCTCTAAGTTTATACTTTACTGATTACTTGTAGGGGAGAAATCTGCTTTCCGCCGGATGTGCGGGTATTTGTATAATAAATGGGTGACGTAGAACAGAACCCACTCGAGTTAACGAAGTGAAAGGCTTCTAATTACGTTTAAATTGCCTTTGAAATTTAAAATCGCATTGCTCCTCAAACATGAGCCAGGGGCTCTTTGTAAGCAAATATAATGTGGCCTGATGAACACTCATATTATTGCATTAATTAGAGTAATTAAGCAGGGAAAAAATGCAAAAAGGATAGAGTTTCTCCATGCATGTCTACCTTATGAAACTGCTGAAATTGCGAACAATCGCCCACTATTCTCCACTAATTGCTAATTCACAATTTTGCAATGAAATGGCTCGGAACACTGAATTCAGTTGAAACAGGCATTTGATCAATGGCACACTTATAATCAATTTCCTTTCGGAGATTTGACTCGGTTTGTTTTACTTTACGGAAAAGTCATGCAGTTACCATGATTTACTGCACGAATAAATATACGAAAAAAATTAACCCTACTGCTTCCATTTTTTTTGCTGTGTTAAGATAACGTTACACCTTGCACGTGTAGTTCATTGCCCTCTCACGGTTAGATTGCCTTATCATTCATTCGTTCAATTAGTCACAATCACGTCGATATTGATGTCTCCATTATTACGTAACACGTTGACCTAAATTATCAAATGCTACCCACTGTCACTATCCATTTCGATAACAGCGTTGATTTACGAAGATATTATTATTAATCAATTATTGTCAAACTACGTCTATTGATTGACCTAATGATACATTTGCAATTTTTCTTTGACAATTGATTTGCTTTCTAATACATTCGAACAAATTTAATTTAGAAAGTCAAATGATAGCAGCGCTGCGTCAACATATTTTACTTCATATTTTGCCTTTTAATATGACAGTGTCAGATTATGTCAATGTTGATTTTTTTGCAAGTCACTTATGTTATTTTAATAATTTCAGTTAAATGTATAACATGCAAAAAAAATACAAAATAAAAGTGAAATTTCTGGTTTAATAAAGAAAATCATTTTTCTTAAATACATGTACACAGAGAGAGTGAGAATCATTTTCCTCAAATCGTACGTGAGATGATATCACGTTATGTCAATGTTGACTTTTTGCAAGTTAATTGTGGTTTTAGGAATCTAATTTACATAATTTACATGTCTTCTTTAAGTACATTAATTTTAAATACGTGTGCATTTAATTATACTACGAATGACAACCTTTTCGAAATAAACTTAAAAACTGCTTTTCCGAAAATTATTATCGTTGCAAAGTTATTTAAATTATGATTCATGGCCAAAGAATATAAACAGAATCACATATTTTATTTTCAATGAATATTAATTTTCCCTGTTAATATGCATTTCAAATGGAGGAATTAGTTGAGGAGAATAGTTGGAGTGAATGTGCTAGTGTGCGACAAATCAACTTTTTTTTTGTCGAGTACTGGGTTTCGTATTCAGTTTTCGTAAAAAAGTGAGTAATGTTTAATATGCCTTCTATGTCCTCTGCTTCGTACCTATCGCGCTGCATGTTTATTAATCTAATGCTGACATGCATTAAACTATCATAAACACTGTGCAATACAGACAGATATATACGCATTTTCAGGCGTATTGCGACGATAAAAGCTCCCAGAATTCATGGATACAAATCATACTTTCATTTTTTTTTCTTTCGTCTCAAATATACGATTAATTTCGGAGAAGGAAATGTACGGCGCATAATTTATGGGTAGATTTGAGTGTGAATAGTAAAATGTCTAAGCAATTTGTAAAGCACCTTAATAACCAGATTCATATGCATATTCGGATAAAAATACGTAAATTGTAAATGCACTATAGTTCAATCCCGATGCTAATAAAACGTACAATAAATACTGCATAAACATACCCAATTTCCAAATGTGTCGCCGATTTTCACAATATTTTTGTTCCATTTACAATTTCTCCGAATCGGAACAAGGTACACGTACATGTACATTATTGAGAGCTTCCGCATTCAGAATTCATGAATGACTCTTAATGTCCAAAGGTGAAAAACAAGTATTCAACACAGTCAATACAGAATGTGACAAGCTGCATTTGACACGTTTTGCACACGGTTTATGAGCTCGGGCCAATACACAGATTGCAATATTTCAGCTGACAAAAACATGACAGGACGCTCTAGGAAGTTCACTTGGCCTCTGAATTCAGTTCCACGAAAAGTGATAAAAAAGGTTTTTTGGCAAGCGCGACGCATACATGTATATCGCAATAAAATAAATGAAATCAACACGTTTTTAACCTTAGGAGTAATACCGATATATGAAAAAGGCACTGGTCCCCCTAGCTAGATTCGCAAGGATGAGTTGGCGCCAGAAATTGGTTTTGCGAAAATGTAATTATTGCTCGATGTTGCTTGCACTGCAGGATGCGTTTTCATAGTATTTCAAATACACATGTACATGCTCGATATCTTTTTGATGTTGCAGCAAAGTCAATAAAGTGTCCATACCTGGAATACAGGTGACCTAGAAAACCTTATAAGCTTAGTTTACAGCACATCGTGTATTTAAACCACAAAACGTGAGCATTCAGAGTACATTTCCAGGAAATGTCAGCATTTCAGTTTATGCTTTTGCTTTCCATTATGCTTTCTTTGCATGTTTATTTACTTTATGTCTATGGCGAATCGGGCAAATTATGCGTGATGGGGCAAATTAAAAGCGTCCATTTCTCCAGAGTACGTTGCGACAGTCCCTTTAGGGACGAATGTAGGAAGTAAAAGTGCGATACAATGCACGTCTGGTTTTGTCCATTCCTTTCGACGAGGCTTTACCAAGCCAGTGAATACTATGGAGTGAAGTACATCGCCATCATTCAATCGAGCATAAAGGAAGCATTTGTTGTTCCCTTAACGCCATTTTAAAGGCTAATAGACCTGCACAGAAACGACTCACGTCCGTTACGACACGCAGATGGTCAGCTGGTGGCTGGGGCTTGGCAATAATGGCACGCTATCTCTATGGTCGTGTTCAATTGACACGAGACATGACACGGCGTGGGCCCTGATGCGCCTCTAGGCACTTGTTTGTCAACGCAAATAAAGGACTAAATCGAATTCCGGAAGGGGAAATTCGCCAGAGACAACAAGTGTGTTTCCAGGATCAGCTCTTCTGACATGTCCATCAGCCGTCCTACAATTTCCTCGATGACCAACACTATTATGCCATGACATGACATGCCAGTGTCCACTCTTTCCAAAATCCCAGCACCGCATATGAACATTTTGGCGCACCCAGCATGATACAAGAAATGGTGCTAGCGGTGTACTTTTGTTTCGTGACAGGTATTTCCAGGTCTCAGCGAAATTGCCTGCAACAAATTGGTATCAACTAAGGTTTTCGACTTTTGACCACTGTTATAGGCCCACCGTAAGGGACTTGAAACAATGTGGATGACAGCCTGATACCGTCACACTGATTAAGGAACAATTTTTTAAATGTAATGGCGAATTACTTTCACAATCAACTATATATAGAATAGATGGGACCACCATGTATCATTTGTTATTCGTGAATCAAACTTGACACGCAGAATTAGTGTATCATCAATTATGCCATAAATATATAGTGTTCCGTTTAAAAATTCGGAGAAATAAATGCACCTGCTTACAAATCGTATACAATCGATGGTTTTTGTGCGTTCAAGTATTTATTTCATCATCTGGGTGGGGATTGGGATGGGGGTGGGGGTGGGGGTGATGTTTCATAAAAATTGGTTTAAAATATGTCGATTGCGATCCAGTTATGCAAGAAATTTCGCTTATGAGGAGTTTTTCTTTCTTCATACAGTATCATCAGCTTCACTATTTCTTTTATGGGCTAAAATGCATCATTTCTGATCCAATTGTTGGAAAAAGGAAAAAGGAAAAAGTTGACTCAATGATAAACATAAGAACGTCATCTTTACTTGTACTATGTACATTTTTACTGAAAGTGTTGTTAATCATAAATGTATCTATATTCAGGCCCATTTCGAGTACTGTGTTTTTCTGTGCCATTCCAAAATACGAATTTTCATCACACGGCTTTACTTGTGCAAGTGTTGCCACTGCAATTGGTTCACAGGGCTGAGGATGGCCGATATGACCTCGCATGAATATTATATTGATGTTCGTTTAGCCACGTTTTGTTGGTATTTTGCGAACGTATCCAACTCAGGTTGCAAATGCATGCCACACGTCGAGGAGCATTGACCAGCATCACCGTTAATCGTCTGGCCTCCTGGTGGCGTTTCATCGCAACAGCTAACCTTTTTATGTTGGCTATAAAACGTGGTCGGCTTCCAATTGGTTCGTCGTCCTGTTTATATGTCTACTCCCACACTTGTGGCCTTTAAAAATCCGTCGCCAGCAGTCCTGAAACAATCTCCTGCGGTTCACGTCACCGCTTAATTGCCACCGTTTGGCCAGAATCAGCGGGTTTCACACGTGTGGATTCCCAAACAAGTTTTAAGCGATTTTGAAATTGGAAAATGCTCCACTTAGTCGGGGCAATGACACCAAGAACCCAAGAAAACTGCCTGTGCTTAAAAGCAAATATGCAAAGCGATTTAAAATCTTGAGTGGATTTCATGCCGTGAGAGAAGCTTATTCTCTTACTGAAATTGTAAATGTATTAGGACATGTTGTTTGATTCCTCAAAATATCCTTGAATACTGAATCTAATTTTATAGTTTCCATATTCTGCTTAAATTACACTTTTTGAATATTTTCAACATGTTATCAGGCGTGTTATATTTGATCACGTTTAATATTGGGTTATGTTTACTCAGTGCATTACCAAATAGGTGAAAAATTACAAATTAGACCCTGATCCGCCATATAAATGTACATCTACACTGAGAGACTGTTGGATTCTCCTAACGGCTAGTAAGCTGGTAGTGATTGCCTGGCGGTGGGCAGCTACACCCAAGTAAAAATATCAATTGATTAAATTAATTGATATCAATTGATTAAATGGAAATGTAAATTGGAATAGTTTAACAATTCAATCAATAGGTTTAGTGACAACAATTGGTATTAATTGCTCATTTAATATCAATTGTTATTTATCTTTGTTATTGCTTAGTTGTTATTAATTGGTGTCAATTGTTACCATTACCTTTTCTGACCCAGTTCCTAACTTGTAACTTGTAGTATTTCTGAAATTCATTTTGAAATAGACCTACAGTTCCATCCAATATTAAAATATTTTCCTCATAAACTTTACAATAAAATCAATTAATACCAATTTCACCAAATGTTTATAATTTCTTTAATTATTGGTAAAGTTTTACGATGAGATCAAAAACATTTGATGTCAACTTCGATCAACAGCTTAAGTGTGAATTCTTAACCGTGTCAATGGTAACTAATTGAT
>JAQGAF010005531.1:0-11889 GCA_034687865.1 Kryphioiulus occultus | reverse complement strand
GTACGAAATGTGTAGTTTTCGTAACATTTCGCCGAAAACACATTTTTGGCCCAGGAAATGACGTCAAAAGGTAACTTTTCGTACGAAATCAGATTTCGAACGGAATTTCTCTGAGTAACAGGCTATTGATAATTTTCCAAACTTGTAATGAGTCAATTTCGAAAACGATTGAACAGTTCGGCCACGTGGTTTTTTCTATCATTAGTGAGATAGTTCATGAACAGTGGATACATTCGGATGTCAAAGTGAATAGTAGTCAATGAGCGCTGCACGATGGGAGATAAATATTTAAATACTTTTCGTGCGCCTAAAGTTTAAACAAAATACATTTGAAAACAACGCCATCTGGGGTCGATATCGTGACCACGCATAACCCATTGCAGTCGAAATAAATTTTTCTAACTGAATTCAGCTTTTGGTTTTGGCGAACACAAAAGTAGTGGTCAACTTTCGTTATGAAAAAGCACTTTTGTAACAAATGTTGATAAAACTCACAAAAGTTAACTTACACTTTTGTTCATTTTAAACTTTTGTTGTGCTATTGGGATCACATTTTGGATAGAAATCAGTCTTGATGGATAGATTTCGGATACAAATCAGTCTTTGGTGGATACATTTTTCTGTACTATTTTGGTTAGACCCACTCCCATGCCTGCATTAGTCTGTACAATGTTTGTACAACTACTGCAAGGGATCTCAATATCCTGCATGGTTTTCTTGTAATTTCATTCAAGAAATTGCTGTGTTTTACGTAACCGTATTTTAAGGCCATGTCATCTATTCCTTATACCTTGACTGGTGATCTTTGGTAATGTTTAGTCGTGATGAAGCTGTCTGCTTTAATTCGTCGGCATTCCTAGTTGGTGCATTACTTCGTCGTTCTTTCCAAATCTTATGAGACGTTCCCACTTTCTGTAAAGTCATGGAATGTCAGGGAAATTGAGCTGGTTCACTACTTTTGTATAGAATTTGAGTATACGGTATATTTTCAAATAAGCTATTAATTGACTTTGCGCTACAGTGTGGATCCTCAAACAAAGAAATCCTGTAACATTGGTTTTCTCATCAGAAATGCATGATAAAGTTCGATTAGGCTACCAGTATACAATAGAACCTTCAAATATGACCACTTCCCTATGTTGACCACATTTTAACTGATAGGACGGTCACCACTAAGTCAATGGAAGGTGACCTCTACATGTTGACCACCTGTACTTCTGTATGTTGTGTGTTGACCACTTAGACTGACACACAATAGTAATTTACTCCCTGTATGTTGACCAGCATGGTCTCAACATGTAAAGTCTTGGATGATTACATTTATTGGCTGCTTGCAAAGCTTACACCGTTCTGTCTCTGTAGAGGTACAAGAGTTCATTTTGAACCCTTTCAGTACCCCTCCTGTACTATACGTGTAATTGCTGGATAACTTTGCAGCACATTAGCAATATTATGAACATTTTAATAAGATTATTCAGGAATGTTGAGTGATTTTTGTAAAATTGAAGTACATGCAGTTCACGGAATTAAAATCCTGTGTCATTACAAACCTCGTTCCATATGTTTGACCACCTCCTTATGGCGACCAGTTTGCGACAGTCCCTTGGGTGGTAAGCTTACAGAGGTTCTACTTTACCATGTCCAGATATTGTGTTAAATTGCATGTAAAATGTCATTGAAATTCCTGAAAGATAGTTGGGGAATATCAGGGAAATCGACTTGATAGTTTGAGTGAGAACGCCGTGTAATCTACTTGTACTAAAATTTCCTGTAAATTCGTTCGCCATATTTACACAAACTAAGTGACTCATTCGAGACTCCAACCCCTGATTCACCTCATGTCTTCAGCTCAAGGAATAATTCTGAACCCAATACGTCATCAAACATACAGTGCAGATTCAGCATTCATTTTACGACAGGTGAATCACCATGTTTTCTGAATGACATTGTCGCAACCCCTCGATGTTTCGGTGTTGCTATGTTGGCCTATCCGTTTCTTGTATGTTTTGGAAACAAATCCAAAATTACAAGTTTCTCAGCTGATTCCATGAGGAATTTCGTGACCAGCTACAGGCCTGTGAAATTTGCCTTTGTATTACAAATCATCAAGCACTGCATTCGCTGATATGCAAAGCATTTCAACCTTTTCAATTCCAGAGTTGCCTTAGGTGCAGGACCCGGTGTTTTACATATTGTCTGTGGCACAGACGAGTTGTCACCCAAACGGCTTACGGAGGATGCTCGCTGTTATCCCAAAGATTGGAGCGGAGTTTGAATTGCAAAGAAAATGGCATTTTGGAGGAGGAGAAGCAGAAGCTTTTAAAAGGCTGACGACAACGGCCTCAGTTTTCCGTTTTTTTCAAATAAAAAGCAACTGTGATTATAGGTTGGAGCCAAGTTTTTTCCCTCCGTTTGTCTAAAACTTTATCTCCACTTCTGCGAATGGCCAACCGGTGTAAATGTATGGAAATGAGATTCACTCCGACTGCTCGACAAAGGCGGCGATAAGGAGAAAATGTGGAGAAAGTTATTTTGGTGGAAATATAAATTTGAAAATATGCACGCTCAGCGCGCACTGCTCTTAAGGATATTGTGCCCTCTCGAATATCTGTTTTAATTTTCTGGAGAGTTCAGTGTCAATTGAAGAATCCCAGCGCCATAATTGCATAATGCATCAGTTAGTGCGATAAGAATTAACATACACATTGTTAGCGCTGCACGAACAATGCGCTTCGAATAACGACACATTCCTCACTGCCTAATGGGGTCCTGCTTGCAGTTTGGCCGAAAATGCTAAGTTGGGCCTGCAAGACGAGGTCAAAGGCCGTTGGCTGCGGACGTGAGGACAAGTTGGCGTTACCGGAGGTTCCGGGTCTGAATTTCCAGCGTTTACGTTTATCTGGGCCCTGGCCATTGAAGAAGAATGTAAGAAATGGACCATGGACAAGACAGGAGGCTCTTGGGTCTTTTTGAAACATTTACTTTCGTTGGAAAACTGTGGGTCTTTTTTGAAGCATTTACTATGTTGGATAACTAATTTGATGGAGGAAATCTTTAAACGAAACCACCACGGTTGCACAACCTGTCATTCCAATCCACCCATTCAAATCCATATTGGTTATATTTCTTGCACGTCACCAGACGTTGGAATTTCAGGCATGTGGCCAGTGTGAAAAAGTGTGAAAATTAATTCCTTTTGTAAAAAAATGTGAAAAACATTCATTGCACATGAATTTCACAAGAAATCCAGCTTAAAACAAGAATTCCCCCCACAGTAAGGTCCTTAATTTCATAATAAAGATACTAAAATTCGATTATTGTTATCAGTTTTTTTTTCTAAATTGCCCCCGACGCTCTTTTGAAGAATAATATTTATAAGAATCTTAAAAATAGTGCATTATGTCTTAAAAAATCATTTCCATGAAAATGCACTGAAATCTATTTTTGGTCGAATATGTAATGTAAATGCACTGTTATAGCTCTTGAAACAGCTATTTTTTCAAACAAATCTATGAAAATATATGAAAAAAACAAATATTTTCATGTGAAAAAATGCGAAAGAAAGAGATGATTGCATGTGGAAAATATCAACTGGCCACATGACTGGAATTCTCTTCCAGCGGACATTAAGCTTCAAGAAATCGAATTTTACTATGATCAGGGCTCCCACAGAACCTCGAAGTCCTTGTAAACCTGAAAAAGTCAGGGGAATTATGAAAATGTTCAACAAGTCACGGGATTTCCTAAGTTTTAAATGTAATTGCTATCCAGAAGTAATCAGGGTGTCTACCGGTCATGAAGTCATGGAAAAGCCATGAAATTTACATGTGGGTCATGGAATTTTTTCCTTTGATCGATTCACGTCATTTGTCATCCAGTTTCTCCAAAAAAAATGATTAATTTTGCCCACAGCGTATTTTTATGGCCAATGATCATCATTGTGGTAGAGATTGTTTCTTAAATTCATTATTTAATGATGACATAAAACGCGAACGGCCTCATATTTTAATAGGCATTGACATTTTTAAGTCCTGAAAAAGTCATTGAAAAGCATGAAATTTGCCATACCAATTCCAGTAGACACCCTGTAATTTGGTGAATGGAATCTTCAAACGAAGTTGCACCACGGTGATAGAATCTGTCATTCGGATCCATATTGGTGTTATTTATTGCACGCCATTCAATTTTACAATGATCAGAGTTCCCACAGAACCTAAGAATCTTTTTAAACATTGGAGTCAAGAGAATTTCCTACGTTTGAATTATAATTTCAATCCTGAAGTTATGTCATTATGTCGATTATGACGAGTACTGTGGTTTTTATGTGAAGTTGGCCGTTGCTCAATGAAAAAAAAAACAATATGGCCGATCAGTTCCGAAATCGGCCAAATTATAATACTGTAAATTCCGGATATCTGAGCACCCCTACTTTGAGGTTGTGTTAATTTCTTGTACATGTACACGTATACGAATTCAATAATTATCGTCCTAATCAACTGCAGCTATGTTTATTAAAAACCTTGCATTCAAGTGCAGATTCTGTTTACTGTACAGTATATTGGTCGATGGGGAAACTCTAAAAGTCATGGGAAAATAAAATGTTAACCTGGGAAAGTCAGGGAATTTTATTTTACTAAAGATGTGGGAACCCTAAAGGATGATGGTGCCAGTACTTATGCAATTACACCCCCTACAACATGGTATTCACTTACTGATTGTAGACTACTGAGTTGAATTGAATTGATAACGCCCAAGCTCTGGTACTGATTTTGTTATTGTTCCTTATTTATTGGTCGTGGAGGTCTTGCTTGCTGTTGACATATACCTAGCCAAGATTTGCTATCCTGTAATGTATTCGGCTTAATGATTAAAGGCCGTTTTAATTGCCAGAGCCATTATGTAGATGCAGACTTTGCTTAACTAGTTCCTGTTCGATGAATTGTTTTGCAATGTTCTGCTATGACTAACGAACTAAGTATTCCGACACGTCATGTCAGCTTGTTTGTGCACATCAACTACAAAGTTGGTCGCAGTCGTCGTTTTGGGATGTTGTCATTGCTGGCAGTGAGTGGCTTGATCGAAAATTTGGTCAGAGGATCGCTGATGGTGCCCCATGTGGATTAATCAATTGTCAGGAAACGAATGGAGGCGGTTCCTAAGACTTGGCTAATTCGTGCAGCTCGCAATATGTTATTGATGTCAGATGACAGCTGTAGCTTATGTCATTTCTCTTGGACTGGTTGACCTTGGCAATTGTGAATCAATCCTGAGAGCTGGTCTTCATTTGTGAGCAGAATGCGAAAGCTGCCATCGAGAGAAGCTTACAGGACAGGTTTCATAAGTTATGGTAGCGTTCATTTGAGAGTGAAACCTCTCGAGAGATAAAACTAGCACTTGTTACTACAAGTGTTGTTTGAGTTAGTTCGTGATACACGTTATACATCTGAGAAATTAACATTCAAATTATTTTAAAACTTCCTTAAAATTCAACATTTGGCGATTAAGTTTTTGTACAACTTTTGACTGCGCGTTTCGAAATTTTAACTTATGCATTTTTTTGGTGATTATTTTTTAAAAAAGGTTGAAATTGTGATCAGGTTGAATTTGTTGTTAATATTTCTGGAATACGGTTTTAAGCACCTTGGGTTTAAGACATTCAGGCTGAAGAGATTACACTAAAAATGAAATCAAGTCTTTCCAGAAATCGATAATCGGTCAGACGAAAAATTTCAACGGATGAAGTTAACTTTGTGCATTTTTGTTGATTATTTTAAAAAAGTTCAAATTGTGACCAGTGTTGCCTCTGTTATTAATAATACAGGAATATGGTTTTAAGAGGTTCAGGTTGAAGAGATTACATTAAAAATCCGTTATTTCTGGTAATTTTATTATTCAAGTTGCCTCTATGTACATGTAGTTAATAATGTTATTTCTGAAATCTTCATTGGTCATCTAGTTGTTATAAAAATCCTTCAAACATTCCTTTCATTATTATTATTACCAAAAAAAATCCATTATTTCTGGTAGTTTTTCTAAGAAATGTTCATAAAATCTATCATTAGGACATGTTTATTTTGTAGTGTTGATTAAAAATAGCGTTGAGGATAGTTTCAGATTCTGAATTTCATTTCATTTGGCGAAATTTCACTATCATGCTAAACTGAACTCTGTTGTGCGTAATCATTGTTTCTAATTGTGACTCGACTGATTACATGTACATGTGTCTGGGCTTTGGAAGTGCATGTTTGCCATTGAACATCATCTTCGCCCTCTTTAATGCACTTTCTCCTTCTCCGCGTTTTTCTTTAAACAACAGCTTTGCAAATGCGTTTTGAGTAGATTATGCCAAGACCGATAACCGTCTTTTCATATCCGCCACCAGGATGGCGTCCAGCGCTTTATCTGAAATTTCTTTTCCAATTCATTGGCAATGATGTTTCAAAAAGCAAAGCCCTTATCTCCAGGCGCTGAAAAGCCAGCGTGCGTGAAAACCAGATTTCTCTCTTGGTGGCATGATGCGCAGTCAGAAATTAATTAGCCAAGTTGAATTAAAGTTGCCGCTAATTGCCAGACTGATTCCAGACGCTTCTGAATTCCTCGTGAAGGGAAAACCACACGAAATATCATCCCCTAGCTACTATGGCAAAGGCCTGGTGTTTGGCTTAGGCTAATCAGAGATTACCAAGAAGTATCCATTAACAGTACCTAATGGACTGAAAATCCTGGAATTATAATTTTTTGTTTTTCTGGAAATAGTGTAATGGAATTTTCTAGTTCAAATTCAATTTCATTGGAAAACGACCTGCTAATAAAACAGGGTGTCTGCTGGTCATGAAAGTCATGGGAAAGTCTTGAAATGAAATTCAAGTCATGGAAGTCATGAAATTTACGTCAAGGTCATGGAATTTTTTCCTCCGATTGATTCACAAACAAAAAAATTTGGATAGAAAAAAATTACGTTGCCTAACAGTTCAATCTTTTTTGGAATTGACTCATTACATGTTTTGAACATTATCAATACCATGTGAAATTTTACTGAAACTGGCAACATGCAGTGTGGCACGCGTGTGCAGTATGCACCCAACTGACAGAAAAACCACTTGCATAACACTGAAAAATGATTTGTATCCACTTTACCCCAAAATAGTTATTTTGTATCCATTTGTATGCAACATATCGAAATGTAGCCAAATTCCCCTTTTGTATCCACTCGCCCAGCCCTGCATCGTGGAAACGGCGTGAAATTTACCTCAAGGCCATGACAAAGTCATGAAATTTACAACAGTGTCATGGAATTTTTGTCTTTTCATTGATTTACAAAATATAAATTTGGATCAAAATTCACCATTTGTCATCATTGTCAATAATTATGTCATCACTTTGGTAGAGAACGTTTCTGAAAATCGCTATTTAGTGATGACATAAAACTTGAATGGCCCCATATTCTAATACGCATTGAAATTTTTTTGAGGTCATGGAAAAGGCATGAAATTTGTAATACCAAATTCAGTGGACACCCTGTAAATCCCCGTCTAAACCTTTGCATGGAACGCCTTAAAATTTTAATTTGCGTACTGGATTTTAAATGACTATGAAAATATTCCATTTCACTCTTGGAAATTTTCAAGTTCATTTTCATGGAAGTCATGGAAAAGGCATGAAATGAAATTCAGGTCATGGAAGCCATGGAGAAGTCATGAAATTTGTCAGGGTCATGGGGTCATCACTGTGGTAGTGTGTTTATGAAAATTGGTATATACAAACAACTTGAATGGCAACATATTCTAATATGCATTGAAATTTTTTGAGGTTATGAAAAAGTCATGGAAAAGTCATGAAATTTGTGATACCAAATTCAGTAGACACACTGTAAAACCCTGTCTAAGACTTAACATGGAACGCCTTAAAATTCTAATGCGCACAATGCATAAATGACCAGACTGTATTTAGATGCAGCTTAACAGTACCTACATGTACTTACTGGTCAGTTTGTGTAGTAATTGCCTTGTTACTGTTGTCTAGGAATTATTGGCGTATATGAATTAGTAAAACACTAAAATTAATAATCTTTGCACGTATACTTCATTTTAATCGACCAAGGAAATATTCCATCTCGCTCCTTGAAATTTTCAAGTTAATTTTCATCGAAAAATGGTCTACAACGAAGTAATAACGAAGTTACCAAATAAATGCCTTAAAATAAAAATACACCCAGTTTGACCACTTGACAATTTACGCTGTAATCCATTATCGAATAATGATTAAAAATAATAATTATGTTTTTCGTATACTGAAAAAGTGAGTTCCTAGGATATTCCTGAAATTTTGAATTTACAGTTCAACAGACACCCTGTACAACTCCTGTTTTGCGAAATTTGGCTGACAAACATGGCTTACATATTAAATTTTCTAGTACTAACAATATACATGTACATGTAGCCAGTGTCCTTGTTGATAGCATTCATTGTCTAAACTCCACTAAAACAATTACATACTAAAAGTGAGAATTTAATTTTTTTTAAACGGTTCAGAGATAACTTACTATAAATTCTGATGTTATGGTGTTAGGTTGTCGTGATGTCTACAATTTGCCAACGCCAAAGACGTATGAGCTCCCTGAGTTGAATTCACGCTGACTTCACGAACAATCGGTTTTTTTTCTACACGAACAAGGTTTTGTCGATTGCTGATCAAAGGTGCCGCCATCTGATAAATTAAAATCAGCGCATTTGAATGCATTGCTGATCAACGAAACTTGTATTGTATGGTTAATAAGTTCAATTTGTTTCCAAGTTATCTGCCCCGAGCCTTCATTAGGTCCAGTTTTGATATTTTGAATTGTTGTCGATTTGGACGACTGCCTCGCACTTACCTTTCCCACAATATACGGTTCAAAATTATTGATACACCAAATCTGGTTAAGGCTTGGTAATTTTTTTAATTAATAAGCAATCCGCGTGCGCAATTAGCGCCAATCTTGATTCTCGGTTGAGTTCACCAATTTCCGCACATGAGGAAACAATGGGATTTTAAAACAGAATCATCCAGCTATACAGTGGGGGTGAATCCGCTTTCGGGCTGATGGTAATAAAATTTGTAATTAAACGAATTTTTTTTTCGAGAGAGAGACGTTCACAGAACTAAAAGAACCCCATAATTGCTGTTTTTAATTTTTGCAGACGAAATGGAAAGTTTTTTTTTGTTTTTGTTTCGTGTAAAAATTGGTGAAATTTAAGTGTTTGACATCGCGTCGGTGCTTTTCCATAATGCGCCACATTGTGCTGTTGACATCACAGAAACGACACAACTGCAATTAAAAATCCAGGTTTAAATACAACATAATCCTCATTTAGCGTCGTTGAGAAAAATTACAGTATACTGTACGGTAACATACAATTTTTGGTACAAAGTCCTTCATAACGTAACAACCATCAACATTATATGTACAATTGTGTTAGGGCTGAATCGTGATGAGAAGCTCATGTTGACTAAATTGCTTTTTCATTAGTCAACATGCATTTCTCAGTCTCGTGCAGAGATACTCAGTCATGGAAAAATACTATGGTCAGACAAATTGAAACTGATGATAAATGGAAGTGTTCTTATTCGTTGTACGATCACATATTTGTCAAAAACTTGGTAAACTCTCTAACTGGGACACCTGGCTAACTCGGACACTATCACAATGCACCATAGGTGTCCCACTTAGAGGTTTCAGTGTACATATTCCATACTCTTCATTTTCACTTAACATTTTTCCTGTTAAAGTTGTGATTTCCAGGGACCTAATCTAACCTAATTTAAATGTAAAACACGAACATTTATCCTTATGTTATTTTGTATTTTTATGTTTATCTAGGATTCCCACTTTCCGGAAAATCGGGGAAAATCACGGAAATGAAAAAGTGATGGGGAATGTTAGGAAATTAATGCAGACTGTCAAGTGATTCCTATATTTTTGAGGTAGTCCTATAGTCGTATATTGGTTGAAAAATTCCAATATATTCCTACATGTATATTTTACTGCAAACTGCTGTGGCAAAGAAAAATATAGCAGGTATACTGGCTAAAATTTATCATCTGAGATCTGGTTTTTCTACAATTAATGTTAAATCTATCATTTCTGGTTTTGTTTAAAAAATTGCCTATGGCATTCTGTTGATTATAAATATTTCTAAAAATGTCTTAAAAATGCATTATGGCACATACAATTTTTTTAGAAAAGAAATCTGAAATCCATCATTTATGGCCTAGTTTTTGTAAAAAGTGCTATTTAAATAAAATTGCATGTGTCATTATCTTGAATATTAATATTCTTAAGAACGTCTTTAAATTTCGCCTACGGCGTTCTCTTAAATGTTTTCATTTACACTAGTTTTTTCTAGTTTTGGAAAAAAAAAATGCCTATGGCGTCTCAATAAGCCTATTGTAGATGGATCGCAGAAGTCTGCCATTCTAAAATTACGTTGATATTTGGTGAAAATTATGAAAAAAATAGGCGCAATTACAATTAAAAAGTAGGAAACGCTCGAAACTGCAGTAATTAACTGTTTTTTTTTAAAGAAAAAATTCCTATATTCCTTGTATATTTTTTTCCTTTTTTCTAATTTTTTTTTATTTTTCCTATATTTCCTATATAATTCGACCTTTGTACTGCTTGACAGCCTGTTAATGAAAATTCCTGAAAATGTCAGGGAAATTGAGACACATGTAGTTTGCATCAGCCAATTGATTAGTTATCTTTTATCAAATTTGTGATAAAATCCATGATGTTTGTTAGGCTCATGTGACATTTACAAATTATCATGGAAATGACTAAAAAGTTGACAAGGAAGTCGACTTAAGAATTTGAGTGGGAGCCCTAAACTAACTTAGCTAAAATGTAATTCTTTATTTTCCCTGCCCCTGCCCCTCCGCATGCAGACAATCACTGCCAGTCTGCGAACCGTTAGGAGAAGCCCACTTTCACAGGGGCAGCAGCGGGGCATATACCGTAGTATAGCCACTGTTTCTAATTTTAAAACATGAATATTCGTTTGGAAAAGGCCCAACATTTCGAGACGATTTGCAGATGGAACTGTCAGCGTGAGCAGACCATGCCAATGTCATTTTCATTCGTCTTGATAACAGTAGATGGCGGTATGGAAAACCACCGAATTCCGTGGACGCCCCTTTAGGATGGCTTTTTCCACTCAGCTGGGTAAAGATAAAGCTGATAGCTATCCGAATTTCCGACACCTAACACGTTGGGGCAGAAGCAACGCCTGAAAGAAAGAAATTGAAAGAATGCACCAAGACGAAGGCCACCCTGGTGGAAAGATTAGTATAGGATCACTAATGATATCACTACTCTATAGTGATGAATAGTAGTTTTTTGGACTGCTGGTGTCAGTATATAAAAATCAGTATGGATACTGACATCACTATAATGATGATATTACTATCGTTAGTAATTTCACTATTACTACACATAGTAATATCACTATTATTACCTGTACATGCAAGTAGTGTCATCTGTATTACGATCGAGTCGATTCACTGAATATTTGAAGCTGATTTTTGGATTAAATTAGCATACCTGCAATTACATAATCAGTGTCTACATGACATGAGACGGGCAAATACATTTATTTGCACAAATACCCACAAGATAATTCAGATTTCCTTATTAAACCACACAAGATACATGTTGACATTTATTATGTCACTACAGTCCATACTGTACTAATACCACTATTACTAATACTGTGTACTAATCCATAGTGTTACCTAAAATTGCCTAATTACTAATACTGTGTACTAATCCATAGTGTTACCTAAAATTGATTTTGCGAAATTAGTCTGAGCAACTGCAAGGGGGTGGTTTGATGGAAGTAACAAGTGAAAATC
>JAQGAF010005530.1:0-11892 GCA_034687865.1 Kryphioiulus occultus | reverse complement strand
ATCAAAATTATACTGACAAAAATATGCCCATAAACATGTTAAATCATGATTTGAAAATTTAGCCTACTTTTCCAACTAATTTCTATTAGTTACAAATGTTTTCAAATGTTCACGTTTTAATTTTTTACCATTTTACTAGAAATAAATATTAAAACACTAAAAATCCAACATTTCTCGTTATTTTATAAAATTTCGCCTGTGGCAGTCCCTTAATTATTAATATTATTATTTCTTCTTACAAAATTCTGTGCTAATTCCATCATTTCATGATCGGGTTTATAATTTCTAAAATTTCCGCCAAATGGTATATCTGCACGGATCAAATGTGTGAAACTTGTTTCTTGAAATTGTCTGAAATTTTTCCAAAAAAAGTGTTTGGGAAACCTGAAAAAGTAAGGGAAATTCAATTGAAAATTCAATGGAAGATTGAAGTAGTGTTGCCGCAAATACTCTCAAGTCGAATGGGACCCTACACGGCTAGTAATACTGTAGAAATGACAGTATATGCGTCAACATTTTCCGACCCTACATAGTCAATATTTTACTGTCAGTAAAAAGCTCAGGGTCCCCTTATTGCGGCTGGCGCAATACTGACAGATTTACTGACCAACGCCCTTACACGGTCAGTATTATTGTCAATATCTTCATACTATCAGTAGTTATCCGGATAATCGTCATTATCGAACGTCAATACATCAGTATTGCCCTTACACGATCCGTATTACGGTTCGTATTTGTCGAAACTGATCGTAATAATTCCCGTGTAGGGTCCCCTTAAGCCCAAGCAGGATTATTACAATGTCCTTGACATACTGTATCAATTCAAAATTTTGTTTTGCACTTTATCAGGTGATAAATGCCGGCTGTTGTTTCCATTGCAAACTCTGTTTCTGTGCGAGTACGCGGTACCACTTTATATGACGATAATAAAGCAAAATTGATATGTTTATAGAAGAAATGCCACTGATTTTTCAGTCTCGAAAAACTACACATTTAACCTCAAGTGCTCCAGTAGAGCAACATGCAATAAAATCGACTATTACATCACACGATAGCATTTTAAAAGCAATCACAACTCTACCGTATAACTTTCTGCTAATATTTACATGAGGTTCTGCTATTTCTAACGTAAAAATGGCAAAATGAAACTTACCTACAGTATATGCACACAGAACAACGAACGCCGCCATGGCATCCTCCAGAATTCGAAATTCGAACGAACACGGAGGCTAGCGGATGTGACGTCATGACTTCAATGGCCGCCTCCCAACAGACACCAACGAATTTTTAAATCATATGGCGCGCGAAATTTGAAATAGACATTTTTTCGAAATCCTATTTTTGTCACATTCTTAGAATTTAATTATCACTTCTTGACAAAAAATTCGGTTCCTAAAAGCATTCGGATAGAGAGCAATTTTCCTTCTTCGAAAGAAATTTTTTTGATATTAAAAAAACTGATAAACCTATACAACAATCGAGGTAAATCTAAAGACTACAAAAAACTATAAAACTAAACATGATTAACTTAAAACGTGTCATTTATTTTTCTGAGATTCCTGTTTTGCAGTTCATAATTAAGTGAAAGTAACGTTATCGTTAAACTTTGAGCAAAGGTAGCGTTACGCTAGAAACACGTTATTTAAGACAAAACGAATGACCTTTCTCTCTCTATATATATATATAGATAAATATATGTAAACAAAATATCAGTTAAACACATAATGCTTAAGTGCTTTGACTAATATACAAAAAATAGATTAAGTCAATTAATGCTGTGCATTTCCCAACCTTGCACTTGCCTCAAAATTTGGTGATACATTCTGTCGATGTTGTGTCAATTGTCATTAACTTGTCACCACATTCGCTGTCCACATATCTTGAATTATCCATCTACCAATGATATATTCGTCACACGTTAGTGACATTAACAAATAATTAAATTGATTTTTCTCATTTTTCTCATGTTTATCATTTTTACAACATATTGTCAGAAATAGCTGGTATTTGTAGCAAAAGCTAATGCTAAAAATGTTGCTGGCTAGTTTAGCATACTGAAATTGATGTGAATATCGTATACCCAATCTAGGATTTAAGCAGGCACATAGATATCAAACGTACCTTGGAAAAATCAGAATTTCGCTGTCTCACACCACACATTCGTTGAAAAGGGGGACTAATGAGATCGGGATTAACTGGTCCACGTTGACCCCCTTAAAAGAAAATCAATGTTTGAAGAAAAAGCAAAACACTTTGATATAATCATATGGTTAAGAACCTAACGTGCCGAGTACAAACCTGTGATTATGCTAAACATTACCCCAAAAACGAAAGTACAGAAAAAGCCGATTGGTGCCAACCACATGTAGGAGAGCCGGTAGAGGTAGAAAATATGTTCGCTGAAAATGTATGAAACTAAATAAATACAAGCTTCGAATTAAAAATAAAATCAGAAATGGAAGAGCAAGCAAGATGTACTTGTCTGGGTGGGAATTTGTGACTTCAACAGTGGGTGGCACCACCGTCGCATTTCCAAATGTGCTATCCATAAGGAAAACATGGGAGTTCCAACTGGAATTGAAATTCAACACTGAAGCATGGCGGGTGAAATTTGATTTCTCGCAGCCATCAATTGATCTGGGCAATACTGGATTATATGGCTTGTAAATGCTGGCTCCAAATCCCAACCAAGATGAAATGGCAAGACCAACAATAAGACCGAAAACGGCCCCCTTGGAATAAACAAATAGAGAGACAAAATTAAGTATAATCTGGGCAACAAAGTTAAAAGAGGTGCAGGGGGTTTATGGCAAGTAAAATTCAAAAAAACTGTTGACAGCTGTCATTCCTACCTTCTCGTTAGTTTTCGTACAAAACATCCCTAATGAAAACAGTCCCAAAAGTGGACCCCCAACAACTCCAAAAACAGTCAGGGAGGCCTTTTAAATACAACATCTGATATCAATATTTCATCTAACGAATATTTAAGAGTATATTTTCCGAATAAATCCGTGATTCCAGAAAAACCACAAACCTGCAACACTCCCCCAAGATTCTCTGCTAAAAAGGCAACAGCCAAGCATGTTGCTCCATACCATAAAACTACGAAAAGAAAAATTCAACCATTTGCTCTAAACGAAAGCAGAGCTTTTTTTTTCAGAGGTTTCGTCTTACCTAGCATTTGAGAAACAAATGCCATTTTTTTTTCTGACCAATGTGTCTTCAGGCAAGGTTTAATGTAATCCTCGAGGGTGACGGCTGCCAAGGAGTTCACCGACGAAGACACTGTACTTAGAGTGGCGCTAAAAATTCCACTAACGAAAAGTCCAGGCACGCCTGGGTAGAATGACAAATAGTCCATTACAAACATGGGCAGTAACTAGACAAAAATAAAACAGAATTGGGACATTAATATTCACCCAAATGCACTAATGGCAACAAATGGAAAGTTGAAAGCCCACCTGGTCTGATGACGAAATCCTTTTGGAAGAAAGTGGATCACAATCACGATATGCATAATAAATAACCAAACCACTCAACGAGGTTGTGAGACTTAACACGGTGAGGATTGGCCAACTAAGTAGCAGGGCCCTATTGGGTGTGAAACAAGTTTTCTTAGACATGAGTATGTTTGGTGTAGATATGAAAAAGAAAAGCATTGCATTACTAACATTTGAGATTTCTTCAGATCGCCTATTGTTAACAGACGCTGTACTTGAGCTTGGTTTACGCCATAAATGGACGTGTAGGTAAATATTCCAGCAAAGGCTTGAGTCCAAAACGTGGCTCTTATTGTTGGATCAAAATCCATGCTGAAAATGAGGAAATGCAAATTATTACCATCAAATATTACCATGCCAAAACTTAAGTCGATATACACAGTACATGTACATTGATCACTTTTCATAAACCCAAGCATAATAGCAGTATTGAACTCTGATACAAGTTTTTCGATTCTACAGACATTTGCAGCATTCCAATTCAGCATGCAGTGACTAGAACCACAACACCTCGACCAAATTTTACAACTGGCAAAAATAGTTACCGGAAAAACTCCAGCCTGCCTCCAGCATAAGCATTGTTGAGAATGGGCAAGAGGCCTCCTGCATCTATGCACCCCTTTATGAGGACCGCAAACACTGCTGCGAACATGAGCAGTGACTGAAATACATCAGTCCATAACACGGCTTTCATGCCTCCCTGCAATACAGAATGACCAACATTTAAATTGCGTCCGAGGGACCAAAAATTGATGAAAACTTGAAAGAAAGCCACTTACTATAGTTGAATAAAATGTGCACACTAAGCCGACAGACAATATGGCAGTCCATTTTGAAAGGCCAGTGACTGCACTGAGGGCAAGTGCTGGGGCATATAAAACAATTCCCATGTAGAATACCTGAAATAAAACAATGTTGGCAATCAGCTGCAAGTTCAAGGTAATGGAATGTGAAATGTATAAGTTAATAATATCATATGATTATTTTGCTAATTCTGCCCATGCATTTTAGGAGAATAATGAAATTCGCTATAATAATGTGAACAAAGAATCAGATTGCTTTTGCCGCCTTACCATTTGTAAGTGAAAGGAGATGGAAGCGAGCCGTCTGGTTGTGCATCCGAACCTTCGCTCCAAGTACTCTTAGCAGGAATTTGAAAAGAATACAAAATGGTATAAAAGCCTGATTACAAGAACTAGATAGGATTTTGCAGTTCAAAACAGGCACAAATCAATGTCTGGAAATAATATGCTCGAAAACAGGTTCCTGAGAGTAATTCCCAAACCCTAAAAGAATCATTTTTAAATTCAACCATATTAAAAAAAATTCCAAATCAATGCCAGACACTCTGTTTGATCAATGTAATCCATTCAGAACATCTGAATGCTTTGAAGAAGACCGCAGTAAAATGAATAGCTGCACTCTGAATCTTATTTTGTGCAAATGGAACATATTTGATGGGATGATTGATTGCGACAGATAATGGCTGTTCGTAAACCGAACTCTCAAATAAAACCATTTTAGTGAATTGGATTTTTTCCAACTATGGCATTCGCAGTGCAGTCGTTTTTCCAGCACGATACAGGGTGAGACACCAAGCTTGAAATACTCACTTCGTAAGCGCTGGTCGCTTGCATCTTGAAGAATACTGGTAAGTATAGGAAGGCAGCAAATGGAGTGCCGAAGATGTAAGCAATGTTGATCATGACGAACTGGGTTCCGAAAATGTAGTTTTCCGATGCAACGCCGAGAAGCGTCACTGCAGACATGAAGCTCGCCATCAGCGAGAAGGCCACTGGGATTATGCCCATGCTTCTGTCTGCCAGCAGGTACTCATTGGTGGTCTTCTGTCTGCCCCCCGTAAGTCTGTAGTAGATCCCGATCCCAGCAGAAATAAGCAGCATTGCCGCAAATACTGCATAGTCCAGTATTTCAAAATGATGTTTGGACTCCATGATTTCACTAGCTGTACAGGAAGAAAAATTCCAATTTTAAGTACTGTGAGAGCAACTAGTGCCACACAAAGTTCATCTGGAGCTTGCATAAATTTCAAGATTGCTAGCTACATGTACATTTAAGCTTTCCTCCCACACACAATTAGCCTATGCATTCTGGATAATCTGAAAAAAATACTCGATGACTGATTTTCCTGGCTAACTTCAGTACGTCAAGCAATTTTCCATGAAGTTCAAACTTTTTTCGCATCTTTTAATTGCCATGACGCCCACACACAGACATACACAACTTGACACATACAAACAACTCACAATTTTTTGGCACATGCCTAAGCTAAACATAGCCTTCTGTGTTCACTGGATGTGGACAATGGTTGAAGAATTATTCATCTCGATTAATTTAAATAAAATTAGGTCCAAAGTTTCGTCTGGCAAACGTATGCTTCTGATCGTCCATAAAGAGGGCATACAGAACAAAAATTATGAGGGATGTTCTGAAGTTGCAAACACAACCAAAGAAATAAGTTATGTCCTACAAATGGGCCAACTGGTACCAGGTTAAATATATCAATGCATATTTTAGAGGACTTTGAACTTTCGAACTTAAACATAGGTTAAAGGGAAGGGCTCAACCATATCATATTACGTTCCATAAATAGAAAATTTTTTAGCATTCATCTTTCCTCTTTAGATTAAAAAAAAGCTAAGTCAGCTAATTATAATAGTTCTTTGAATTCTTAACGTTTGGAAAACCTTGGAAGCTGAACGAAGTCAGCTTTGAAGTTTTTGCTGTGTTGATTCTCCAAATCATGTGATTTCCTTGAATCCCAATTGAAAAATTCGACCTAAGAAATAAGACTTGAATTTGGCAGGGGCTAAATTGGGGTTAGCGATACAACAGGAAGCCTGGAAGGCTAAAGATCTTGCACTAACAAACCTGAAGGTCTAGGTTATAAAGAGGACCACCTAGATAAGATAAATTTGCTGCAACCATGCCCTGTAATTAACATTTCACATGAATGCCTCTAGATTAGAAACTGAGAAGACCCATCATGATTAATCTTAATTAGTCCACGACAGTAAATTTAATAAAACTAATGGTTTTGATAAAAAAGCCATAATATTTCACAATCTGAGTAATGACCATTGGTAGGCATTAGGAAATTATAAAGAAGGCACTGAGAATGCTGGTACATTATTCTATTCTAGAAATCCACTCAACATTCTAACAGCACATTTTGACATTCATGCAGACCCTACACGGTCCAGTGTTTCCATCATTATTCCTATACTGACAAAATTACTATCAAAAAATTCAGATAGGCCTAATCGTCAGTATAATGAGAATGGAACATTAATCCATCAGTACTGAGTCCATTACAGATCAGTACAGTATATTGCTGACTGTATTTGTGGAAACTGGCAGTATTACTTGCCGTGTAGGGTACCCATTACACCACTATGCTTGTGTCAGCTTCTCTTTGCACTTTCAAGTTATGAGCCCACTCTTCAAATAGAAATTAGGATCTGCTGGCAAAACATGTACATTAAGTTATCACCAAGACCACTATACATGTCGGTGTTGCACATTTTGTTTACACACTGTAAGCTGATTGCATAATCTTCTAAAGAAAAATTCAAATTAAATGCTTCGATCATGGAACGTTTCATGTGGAATGCCAACCAAGGGAACGTTCAATAAATACGTCATCACAATGAATTTTAAGTGTATAATCAGGTTAATATAGGCCTAGGCTATGCAATCAGTTACCAGCATGTCTACATAGTACGCAGCAGTTGTCTTGGTGACAACAAGCAGTTTTTACCATCAGAGCAGAACTTGAACTTTTATTTGAAGAGTTATCTCATCGCACCGTAACGCACCATGGGGTGGGTGGATCCTCGTGAAAGTGTTACGTTTTTACAGGGGGTCCGTGGATTTTTCTCCTTGCGTTACATAATATTTTTCAAGGAGCAGGATATCATGAAAATTCTACCGCAGTGTTGCAGCTATAGACAGCAGCATTAGCTGGTGTACAGCTCGGCAGTTCAGATTTGCAATGGATTGATGTCTAAACCAAAAACATTGTTATCAGAAACATTAATTGCCGAATCAATACGAAATGGTACACTGTAGGTCCTGTATAACCTACAAGTTACATACAAAATCCATGGGTGAAATTAAAATTTTGTACCAATGTGATACGTACAGTAACACTAGGGGTGGGTAATCTGCAAAGTGTTATAAAGTGCTACAGGGGGTGGGTGGATCTCTAAAAAAGGAGTAAAAATGTCCTTACGATCCCTGTCGAATGACACCTTTTAAATCGCGTTTGAATGGCATAACACCACTTGAAACCGAGCCAAAACTGGCTGGCCACTTCATATTCCATACACCATAGTTTCCTGAAAATCAAATTTCGAAACCAACAGGCATGACAACCATGATGGATGCACGCTAATGAAATCGAAATCCTTGGGGTGATCCGACCCCGCTCACAGCTAGAGGCAACAATGATGCTCGAAGGAGTCAAATTTAACGTGAAATGCCAACTGCCTTACCTTTTCCACAGATAATTCAGTGCGAGTCCTAATCTGGATACCGGCAAAAACAGCTCAACACAAACCACGTTTCAGCAAGCAACATGACGAGCTCCAGTGCATGAGATCGAGATGGGATAATGACCTTGTAAGAGAAATTAGCGCGGCTTTATATCGCGACTGATCTAAACGAGGCTTGTAATCAGCGATTAAACCCAAATGGGATCTCGACCGAACAATCTCACTTCACTGTAATGGATCAAGCAGACTTCCTCAGGCGTACAAATTCAAACTGAATTACGAGTGAAAAGCAGAACGAAAGAAAAAAAGAATTCGTGATCACGTTCTCAGGACGTTCGACAGAGGGCAGCACGTCTGTGCCTCCGTTGGACCTTGGGAAATTGAGGCGCCAAACTCAAAACTATATTTGGTACATGCACGATGAAGTAACCAAAAACAACAAACAGCATGTACTATTCACGTCGAATAACAGCTGTATAGCGTATACACTAACACGAGCAATGGCTTATCTCTGTCCAATTAAAGTGAGGGATTAGGCAGGCTTTTGGGTCGACTTACTATGTCAAGGCCACCAAATGATTGACACAATTAATGGGTTCATTATTTGCATGAAAACCGCGCAGCTCACCAAACAAAAAGTAAAATCGCAGTGCTAGGAAGCGCATTCTGTAGCATAGCGGACGTTCAATTATTATTTTATAGGGCGGGGGGTGTAAATGATCAAATGCTGGCGAACTAAATCATAAGATGTTGGTTAAAAATCAAGTTTTCATCAATTTAAATTGCACAGGCATAAAAATGGTCAAAATTCCACCAGTTCTACAGGTTTGCACTTTTTGGATGAAAACAAAATGTTGCTAAAATCACCTGGTTTTTGGCTCTACACTTATTTGGGCGTATTTTCAAGATCAGGACGAAAAAGGAAGTCAAAAAGATGGTAAAATGTCTACCAATTTTGGAAAACTACCAAAGGCTTTCATTTCTTAAACAAACAAAAAATGTTTCTAAAGTTTGGACCAGTTTTGGCCAACTGCACTAGTATTAGGGTGTATGTACCACAAATTCTAGAAAGAAAAACCAAACGATATTTTTTTGCGGAAATACAAGTATTGCTAAAATTATCTGCGTTTTGGCCATCTAAAATGAACTTTTGATACATTCCCATAATAGCAATTACATCTATCAAAGCAGTGTACGTTCCACAGATTTCATGCAGTTTAAAAATAGGAAATGCAAAATTGTTGCCGCTTCTTAATTCTGGCTTGAAAGAAACTCCACATGGTGCCGCGAGTACGTTTACATCAGCACTTTATTACAAATGGTCAATAAGCCAATATTTTATCTAACCAAATTTGCACTATCTGGAGAAAGTAAGCGAACGATCTCAATGTTTAATTTGCCCTGGAACTTCCGACGATTTTTCCATTTCCTTTAGCAAGTCTTTAACATTGTCCAGGTGTGCAGACACTGGCAGCCTCTTTGTTCTAAGCCACACTTCTTCGTTTCCAAACATTGTATACAAGCTCCTTCCTTCATTCCCCATTGCTTCTCTCAAGGCACGATTTCTCTCTAGCACTTTTTCATAGAATTCCACGCCACCAAGGGCATAATCCTTGCCCAATTTACAAGCGGCCACATCGGCCTCTTTATCGTAATAATGATTCAATGCATCCTTCATGAAGCAATACAAAGTAATCCCGATTAAAGCATTTATCATATACATTGTCAGTCGTGCTTGCACAGGTACTCTATGCAAAAGACCCAGTTTGGTATTGAGTGCATTTGAAAGAGAGTACACTACCATGGTAGCCATAGCAGCCACACCACCATACATGTACACATACAGTGAATCTGCAGCAAGAATTTCCTTTGCGATGGCAAATTTCTGTGCCCTTTCACTCAGCAGAACAGACTTTAGCAAAGACTTGCCAGTAGGCGATTCAAAGTCGAAAGATTCATGATTTACCAGCAATAAGTCCCGTTCAATGTCCTCTTCCTTTTTGTAACGAAAGTTATACGGTATTCCAATAATTGCACCTTGCTTTATTGATGCACTGCCAGCATGAAACGTATTCAAGCCAACAACGGAGAAAAACCTGTAACTGTTTGCTTTACGATCTGGTAGATTGCATTCCTCCAGGACCTAAAAGGATTAAAATGGGAATTAATGTTACTTACTCAAATTAAAAGCTTCTTTTGTTCTGGGCTCAGTGGGCTCCATCTACCCCAGACAATAATAAGACCTTTAAACAAACTCAGTATGGCTCATTTAAATCAAGTCGTCTAACTTGACTCGACTGCCTGAACCCACAAACATTGCAAATTATTCACTAATCATAATGAAAGTAAAAGAATGAAGTAGATAACTTGGAAAAATAGCTCAGCCATGTCCAGAACTAATAAAACCTTCGAACAAACTAACAATTTATCATGTCAGGCCAGGATTAGCCTACATTAGATTCGACCATGGACATAAATTTGCTGCAACTTTCATATTTGAAGTTGTTTCTTGCATGCTATATAGCATTCAGGCTTGAATATTGTCCCAAACATACCTATATTTAAATCATGCCATGGGAGTCCCTAGAATAAAAATGTAGTAAAACCCCTCTGTGATGACCATCGTACATGTTTTCTACAAACTCACTCATGTCACCAATATTTTAAAGTAAAATTGCTGTCAAAATTCCACTATACCATATACATATCACTATATATATTTTGTGGGACAATAAATTAATCGCAGAATTAGATGGACATCTGAACTATTTTCAAGTTAAATTAATATAACTAGCAGAGCTTACCAAACTATGCACATTTCAGTAAAACTACAAGTTACGTTATGGCACATCTAACACGCTGATTCAAGTTAATACACTCTACATGTATAATTCCAAGAAGAAGAAGAAAAAAACAGAACACTGCCTTTTTAATGGTCACAACCTATAAATGCTCACCATAAATGCTCGATTTATCACATCTCTCGGGACTGGCATTGCAACTCCAGAACTGGTGATAAAAAGCAGTTTAAAAATGCATTACAATAAGACTGAATTAGCTGAGTTTTCGATTGGAAAGTTGTCTGGCACGTTACCTGTATGTCTGCATGAATTCCATATATTGTTTCAGCCCCACGGAATTCGGAACAACGTGAGCACCAAATGCCGCAAAAGCTGCGACCCCAGTCAGGCCGCCAAAGAACCGCCTGCCCTTCTCGGATACTGCCCAACCCATGTAACGACTCCCCATGTTTTACAGAATTAGAAATCTGAAACACCCCAAAACTCGATCACAAACACACATCAAGAAAGTGCGGCCATATACAGCACGGGAACAGCTTTTGTCTAAACGTTGCATTATGGGTAATATGCATAGCAGTCGATCTGGCGCTAGTTTTGAATGTGGAAGTCAAAATTGAAAAAACTTGTCCCAAACCCGAATAAAGCAAATTAATGCTACAGTATGTACCGTGAATGCTTATTCTTTGGGCTCATCTACAGTAGTTTCTCAAAAGGTAGACCAACGAGATACAGCCCTGCACTACCGCCATATCGAGTAGCGTGTCGGCCAAGGAGGAGTGACGACAGAGCGGTGCCGCCACCTTTTGGCGCTTGCACTAAGGAAAACGCGAGCATGCTTGCTTTATTTTAGCGAAAAATTTCGAGGCGATAAACAAGCGAGGGGATTTTTAAATTGGTTAAATTGTTTTTGTTAAAGAAATTCACGTTTTGTCGTTGAACACAATTTAAATCGTGTACGCATGACGTCATTTACCAATTAATGACAAATATTTCTTGCCAAAAGCGTGTTACTATTGAACCCAATTCAATGAATAAATATTTCTTGCTTTAAGGTTATTTAACACAAATTAAAAC